>JXCR01084203.1:34068-51482 GCA_002079205.1 Phalaenopsis hybrid cultivar | reverse complement strand
TTTCCTCGCATCCACTTTCTTGGCTCGGAATAGGTTCTTTCCATTAGCAGGCCTGCTCGACCTTTATCTCTCAAATAAAAAACCAGTCGAGAATATTTCGTTCATCGAGCTCGGAGAAGACCTTGGTATATAGCTCCAATCCTTCTAATATGTTGATGAACCTACCTTGCACTTCTTCATAGAATTCAAAGTCCCTTTTGCTTACCTTGCTCATATTGTAGCATTATGCGGTACTGATGATCAGTGGTTGTCAGGGATGTTCCCTCATTTCAACATTGATGGGAATCCAGGCCGGCGCTATCTCTGTCTGCAATGGAATGTATGACTCTACGTCTGACGAGATATATGGCTCTGTATCAAACGGAACATATGGTTCTGCATCCATTGGGTAATTAGCGGTCTGAAAATTGATCATCAAAGGATGTGTATTCCTCTAAAGTACTGTTGCGCTCAAGGTAGAGGACATTGAAGTCCGGGTACTCCACGAATGCCCCTGTAGCTGACGTACGTGCAGGTATCTCGGTGTTGCAGGTCGGGCAACCCGTACAAAGAACATATGAAGCTGGTGGTATCTCTGGCTATGTAACAAATTTAGACTCATCGTCTGTAGCAGGCAGGCTAGAAGAGGTCTCTCTCATGCCCGGATCATAGATATCCCCTTCAGGGATAGGGGTGAGCAAGTTCTCTGCCTCTTTTTGGCGACTCCTCTCCTTGCGTAGAAAAGCTCTATGTTTTCGGTGGCTAGCATTTCTGTGTTGAGTCCTCCGTAGTGGTGCATCTGGAAGTCTTTCATTATCGGCAGCGACGAGGCCTCCGGTCGGTGTAGCTATCATGGATGGTAGGCGACTGGTCCCCTCCATCGGGTCTTCTTGTACCATTACATTTTTCCCCTTCAGTGAGGAACTATTTCTGGTGTCGAACCTTAGCAGTGAGGGTAGCCCTTCTTTCTCCCGACAGCTGACCACATCCATTAGAGGACCCTCACAGTCCATGTCGACTTGGCTAAAGTCCATGTAGAAGTCTATGGTGTCGCCCTGCGGCTCCCTTTCTTTGTTGAGTACAAGGTTCCAACCATCTTTAAAAGCAAAGATCAGCCTCTGGCCTCAAATTTCTCTGCAGATGACAGGAAAAATATTAGTGAGCTGAAACTTAACGTGAAAAAGAATAAAATAAATTGTTTATTAAAGAAAATCTTTAGTTTTATGTTGGTGAGAAAACCATTTGTTTATGTGTATATTTCGTTTAATTTAGTAGAATATCAAGTTTAAAAAGGAGAAAATTGAAGTGTGTAATTTCAAAAATTTTCATTAAATTGAGGTTAATCTTATTACAAAATTTTTGGGTCTGGTCACATATGTTTGACCAAATAAATAACCCCAGAACAATCAAAATTTCAAAATTTCAAATCAAGCGATGTCAAGCAATGTCAGATTACGTAGTATATCTTCAGGTATCGTCCGTTGATCGACAGCATGAGTCTTTCACCTCAAAAATCCACTAATTGGTAAGCTCCTCATGCATAGACCTTTTCAACGATAAATGGTACCTCGCAAGTTGGCTCGAATTTTTCATCTATCTTGTGGTGTGCAAGAATGGGTCTTTTGAGAACGAGGACAAGGTCACAAATTTTGAATGTCCTTGGGCGGACCAATTTGTCATGAGCTTGTACGATCTGTGCCTGGTAAAGTTCCAAATGTTGTTGTGCTTTAAGTCGTTTTCCCTCAAGTCTCTATAATCCTTCAAGTTTGAGTTTTGCACTTTCTTCCATTGTGAGTTGGTTGGCGACAACGACTCTGAGAGACGGAGTCTGAACTTCTAATGGTAGTATGGCCTCGAACCCGTACACGAGCATGTAGGGTGTGCACTGAGTGGGAGTCCTGTACGTTGTTTGATAAGCCCACAAAGCTTCTAGTAACTTGTTGTGCCAATCTCTTTTCCTTTTCTTCCAGTGTTTTCTTTAAAAACTGCACCAATGTCTTGTTGAAGGCTTCAGCCAGGCCATTTGCTCTGGAATAGTAAATTGTAGAGTATCTCCAATCTATCCCGTGCCGTTTGACGAAATTGTTGATTTTGGTGCTTTTAAAGGCTATCTCATTGTCAGAAATTATTCTTCGAGGTACTCTGAAATGGTAGATGATTTGGCTTTTGAAGAATTGAAGGATGTGCTGTGTCGTAACCTCTCGTAATGGTACTGCCTCTGCACATTTGGAGAAATAATCTGTAGCGGCAAGTATAAATCTGTGTCCTTTGGAGGATGGAGGGTCTATCAAACCTATTATGTTCGTGCCCCAACACTCGAATAGCCACGAGAAAATGGTTGGGTGTAGCACATTCGGACAATGCTGTAAGACCACCCCATGCACCTGCCACTGGTGACATCTTCTGGTTGTATCCATATAGTCGGACATCATTGCTGGTCAATAATATCCGAGTCTTTTGATCTTCATTTTTATTTTTGGCCCTAACTGGTAAGCGCCACACAATCCGGCATGTACTTCTTTGACAATATTTTGTGCTTCTGTTTTGCTTAAACATCGTAGCAACATCTGGTCGAACAATCTCCTATAGAGAATATCACCTACTAGAGCGTCTGACATAACCCTTTTAGTAATGTGATGTGCTTCAGACTTGTCCTCTGATAGCTTTTCAGTATGCAAATATTCTATTAATGGCTTACGCCAATCTGCATTGATATCTACAACCGCAATCATTTTTTCTTCTTCTTTCCGGAGCTTGTGTAGAGTTTCGAGGTTAATTCGAGACAAAACTTGTCTTCCTTGTACTGTGATATCAATGGAATCCTCCAGGGGACGTGCCAATTCTTTTGCGAGTTTTGCTAAAGCGTCAGCATGGGCATTATCTCCCCTAGAAATTCGGTAGAAAGTTACACTGGGGATCTGTTCCAGTAGCTTCATCATGTACTGATGGTATTCTGCTAATCTCGATTTCAAAATCTTGTATTGTCCGGTGACTTGTTTGATGACGAGTTGTGAGTCACCATAGATGGCAATGTCTGTTATATCCATCGAGATTGCCAACTCTAATCCGGTGATTAAGGCTTCATATTTTGCTTCGTTTTTGGTACATGGCTCTGTCAGGTAGTATGAGAACCTCAGCATACCCTTATCTGGCGTGATAAAAATTAAACCAATACCTTCTTTGCCTGGTTAAACTGTGCTTCATCCTTTGTGATTTCTGGATGACGAAGCTCCGTTGAAGTACATTTCCCAGTGTTGCACACTGGAGAATTCCATTTATAGTACCTGCTCATCAGGTAGTTCATCAATGAGAGGGGACCCATCTAGAAGTGGGTGTGCAACGAGACAGTCTGCTAAAATCTGTCCCTTGATAGCACAGAGGAGAACAAAAGTTATATCAAACTGTAATAAGATCATCGACCATCTTGCTAGACGTCCGGAGAGTANTTAGGACTGATTCCAAAAATGAGAATTGAAAGTTAAGGATCAATCTCAAGAAAGGGTCGGAAGTTAGGGATCGATCTAAAAAGGAGGGGGGGGATCAGAAGTTAGGACTGATTTCAAAAATGAGAATTGAATGTTAAGGATCAATCTCAAGAGAGGGTCGGAAGTTAGGGACCAATCTCAAAAGAAGGGGGGAATTAGAAGTTAGGAACTGATTCCAAAAATGAGAATTGAAAGTTAAGGATCAATTTCAAAACAGAGGATTGGAAGTTAGGGACCGACCTCAAAAGGAGGGGGGAATCAGAATTTAGGACTGATTCCAAAAATGAGAATTGAAATTTACAAAGAGTTTATGGTGTTGAACCCATATATATGTGTCATGTGAAAAAGGTTGACATTGTTGAGGAAAATGTGCAAAATTTTGTGAGGTTTTGTATAGAATGTGAAATTTCACAAGGATGTGAAGAGTTAATGTAGACAAGGATACTCGTGCTGCACGAGTAATGAGTAAGAGACATCGAAATCAAGAGAATCGACTCAACATATTTGTTTTCTTTTCTTTTTGTTTTTATCATGTTTAATTTTCAAAATATGTTTTCCAAAATTTAATTTTTGTGGGTTGATTAATTTTCAAAAGAGTGTTTCATTTGAACGTTATTATTAAGTTTTTTATTGTTTTGTTCTTTGTTCTTTGTTCATTGNAATTTTGTGAGGTTTTGTATAGAATGTGAAATTTCACAAGGATGTGAAGAGTTAATGTAGACAAGGATACTCTTGCTGCACGAGTAATGAGTAAGAGACATTGAAATCAAGAGAATCGACTCAACATATTTGTTTTCTTTTATTTTTGTTTTTATCATGTTTAATTTTCAAAATATGTTTTCCAAAATTTAATTTTTGTGGGTTGATTAATTTTCAAAAGATTGTTTCATTTGAACGTTATTATTAAGTTTTTTATTGTTTTGTTCTTTGTTCATTTTAATCTCAAATCAACGTATGGTTCGTGGCTTTTATCCATCGCACCAAAAAGGGCAATTCAATAAACAAACAGAATTCTGAAAGAGATTTCATTAATATGCTCCAATAAATGTTACAGATTGAGTGTAAGCCAAAGCCTAAAAAAGTACAATTATGCTGACTGCATCAAAGTACATACAAAAATATCCCATGCCAAGTACATATCATAGGCTGAGCATGTCTAATCTGCTATAACAAAAATGCAGTAAAAAGGAATCCCTTGAGCGTCTATTNTTTTATCCATCGCACCAAAAAGGGCAATTCAATAAACAAACAGAATTCTGAAAGAGATTTCATTAATATGCTTCAATAAATGTTACAGATTGAGTGTAAGCCAAAGCCTCAAAAAGTACAATTATGCTGACTGCATCAAAGTACATAAAAAAATATCCCATGCCAAGTACATATCATAGGCTGAGCATGTCTAATCTGCTATAACGAAAATGCAGTAAAAAGGAATCCCTTGAGCGTCTATCTTTGATAAGGCAAGCTCCTGATCGAGCTGACCTTCTAAGCCACGCTCCAGGACAAGAGTTCCCTTTGCTTGTGCTTAGAGGTGCAACCCTCTCATAGCTCGTATGGCAGTAGTTCTTCCAGCTCCGGGTCTGGTCGGAATCCGTATGACATTCTGTTGTCATCCATCCTTCGGAAAGTCACGGACACCCTATGGTGTCGCACCCCTGGAATGCAATGTTTGGCGACGTCTGCTCTGTTTCCTTTAAGAACTAGAACTGAACCAATAGGTAGCAAAATTTCCACGGACCCTCTGAATTCACCAGGGCCAATAATATCTATTTCTTTTCCAAATATGATGTTGCTCTTGCTCATGAATGAGACCGTACAAAAAGGCCTCAAAAAGTCATGACGGTCAATGTGCTGAGGTATGCAATCTCCTTCATCATATATGTTGATAATACATCTGTTAGGAATACAATCAGCTGGCAGTATGCTCCATCAGACCATTATTTTAANTATCTATTTCTTTTCCAAATATGATGTTGCTCTTGCTCATGAATGAGACCGTACAAAAAGGCCTCAAAAAGTTATGATGGTCAATGTGCGGAGGTATGCAATCTCCTTCATCATATATGTTGATATTACATCTGTTAGGAATACAGTCAGCTGGCAGTATGCTCCATCAGGCCATTATTTTAGTCATCCACTTTATCATGGGAGGTATTGGGCCCACCTGATCGTGTCTCAGAATCCTAGGAGGATTTCCTTGTCTATCGTTAGTAAAGTTGTAACAGCAGCCGCACTCTATAGTGATCCTGCCCTTTCCTCGCATCCACTTTCTTGGCTCGGAATAGGTTCTTTCCATTAGCAGGCCTGCTTGACCTTTATCTCTCAAATAAAAAAGCAGTCGAGAATATTTCGTTCATTGAGCTCGGAGAAGACCTTGGTATATAGCTCCAATCCTTCTAATATGTTGATGAACCTACCTTGCACTTCTTCATAGAATTCAAAGTCCCTTTTGCTTACATTGCTCATATTGTAGCATTATGCGGTACTGATGATCAGTGGTTGNATAGTGATCCTGCCCTTTCCTCGCATCCACTTTCTTGGCTCGGAATAGGTTCTTTCCATTAGCAGGCCTGCTCGACCTTTATCTCTCAAATAAAAAACCAGTCGAGAATATTTCGTTCATCGAGCTCGGAGAAGACCTTGGTATATAGCTCCAATCCTTCTAATATGTTGATGAACCTACCTTGCACTTCTTCATAGAATTCAAAATCCCTTTTGCTTACCTTGCTCATATTGTAGCATTATGCGGTACTGATGATCAGTGGCTANAGATTGCCAACTCTAATCCGGTGATTAAGGCTTCATATTCTGCTTCGTTGTTGGTACATGGCTCTGTCAGGTAGTATGAGAATCTCAGCATACCCTTATCTGGCGTGATAAAAATTAAACCAATACCTTCTTTGCCTGGTTAAACTGTGCTTCATCCTTTGTCATTTCTGGATGACGAAGCTCCATCGAAGTACATTTCCCAGTGTTGCACACTGGAGAATTCCATTTATAGTACTTGCTCATCAGGTAGTTCATCAATGAGAGGGGACCCATCTAGAAGTGGGTGTGCAACGAGAAAGTTTGCTAAAATCTGTCCCTTGATAGCACAGAGGAGAACAAAAGTTATATCAAACTGTAATAAGATCATCGACCATCTTGCTAGACGTCCGGAGAGTATTGGTTGGGTCATCAAATATTGCAAAGGATTAACTTTTGAAATTAGGGTAATCTTATGAGAAAGCATGTAATGTCTAAGCTTTTGGGCGGCGAAAATCAAGGCTAGACAATGCTTCTCAATAGGTGGATACCTTATCTCCGTTGGTATTAGGCGGTGACTCAAGTAGTAGAGTGTGTTTTCGTTACCCTCGTCATTAACTTGGGCTAAGAGGGCTCCAAGAGAGTCGTCTAAGGCCGCGATATAAAGTATCAAAGGTTTCTCTGGGATAGGGGCTGTCAAGACTGGAGGTGTCATTAAATATTGTTTAATGTCCTCGAAGGCCCGCTGACATTTCTCTTCTCAAACAAATTTGGCGTCCTTTTTAATTAATGTCGAGAAGGGCTGACACCTACATGAGAGATTAGAAATAAAGCATCTCAGATATGCCAACTTCCCTTGGAAGGAACGTAGTTGTTTCAAGGTTTTAGGAGAAGGAATTTCCAAGATAGCTTTAATCTTATTTGGGTTGATCTTGATTCCCCGATGAAGGACAACAAATCCTAGAAACTTCCCAGAGGTAACGCCAAAGGCACACTTTAAGAGATTCATTTTAAGGTTATATCGTCGTAACCGTTCAAACACGATCCTCAAATCGTACAAATGGTCTATTTTTTGCTTGCTCTTGATGACCAAATCATCCATGTAGCATTCCACTTGATTGTGAATGAGGTCGTAAAAAGTCTTTGTCATTGCACGTTGGTACGTTGCTCCAGCATTCTTTAGGCCGAACAACATCACTGTGTAGCAGAAAATCCCGATAAGTGTTCTGAAGGTTGTAAGTGCTGCATCTTTGGGAGCCATCTTGATTTGGTTGTATCCCAATGATCCATCCATAAAAGAGAAGATTTCATGTGTAGAAGTGATGTCCACCATCATTTCTGGTATTGGTAACAGAAATTCTTCTCTTCGACACACTTTGTTTAAATCTCTAAAGTCGACACAAACACGTATTTATCCATTTTTCTTCTTAATTGGGACAATGTTAGCTAACCATGTGGGATATTGCTCTTCTTTTATAAAGTTAGAGTCTATTAATTTCTTCACCTCAGCGATGACTTGCTGCTCTATTTCGAGACACATTTTTCTGGGAGCTTATTTCACTGGGGTCATATCGTTGTCTACCTCGAGTTTATGAACTGCAACCTCTATTGACAGTCCTTGCATCTCATCATAACTCCATGCGAAGCAATTTTTGAATTCTGTTAGCAATTTGATCAGTTGTAAAGATTCTTCATCATTGAGTAGAGAACTTATAAATGTATGTCGGGGTTGTTCTCCAGTTCCGAGGTTAATTTCCTTCAATTCATCAACAATTGATTTAATTTCCTCCTCAAATTCTGGCGGAGCATTTTCTATCAGNGGATTAACTTTTGAAATTAGGGTAATCTTATGAGAAAGCATGTAATGTCTAAGCTTTTGGGCGGCGAAAATCAAGGCTAGACAATGCTTCTCAATAGGTGGATACCTTATCTCCGTTGGTATTAGGCGGTGACTCAAGTAGTAGAGTGTGTTTTCGTTACCCTCGTCATTAACTTGGGCTAAGAGGGCTCCAAGAGAGTCGTCTAAGGCCGCGATATAAAGTATCAAAGGTTTCCCTGGGATAGGGGCTGTCAAGACAGGAGGTGTCATTAAATATTGTTTAATGTCCTCGAAGGCCCGCTGACATTTCTCTTCCCAAACAAATTTGGTGTCCTTTTTAATTAATGTCGAGAAGGGCTGACACCTACCTGAGAGATTAGAAATAAAGCATCTCAGATATGCCAACTTCCCTTGGAAGGAACGTAGTTGTTTCAAGGTTTTAGGAGAAGGAATTTCCAAGA
The DNA here is from genome assembly GCA_002079205.1 of Phalaenopsis hybrid cultivar. Lineage (NCBI taxonomy): Eukaryota > Viridiplantae > Streptophyta > Magnoliopsida > Asparagales > Orchidaceae > Phalaenopsis > Phalaenopsis hybrid cultivar. The sequence goes on along the minus strand of JXCR01084203.1, from coordinate 42,993 downwards.
TAGCTTTAATCTTATTTGGGTTTATCTTGATTCCCCGATGAAGGACAACAAATCCTAGAAACTTCCCAGAGGTAACGCCAAAGGCGCACTTTAAGAGATTCATTTTAAGATTATATCATCGTAACCGTTCAAACACGATCCTCAAATCGTACAAATGGTCTATTTTTTGCTTGCTCTTGATGACCAAATCATCCATGTAGCATTCCACTTGATTGTGAATGAGGTCGTAAAAAATCTTTGTCATTGCACGTTGGTACGTTGCCCCAGCATTCTTTAGGCCGAACGACATCACTGTGTAGCAGAAAATCCCGATAAGTGTTTTGAAGGTTGTAACTGCTGCATCTTCGGGAGCCATCTTGATTTGGTTGTATCCCAATGATCCATCCATAAAAGAGAAGATTTCATGTGTAGAAGTGATGTCCACCATCATTTCTGGTATTGGTAACAGAAATTCTTCTCTTCGACACACTTTGTTCAAATCTCTAAAGTCAACACAAACACGTATTTATCCATTTTTCTTCTTAATTGGGACAATGTTAGCTAACCATGTGGGATATTGCTCTTCTTTTATAAAGTTAGAGTCTATTAATTTCTTCACCTCAGCGATGACTTGCTGCTCTATTTCGAGACACATTTTTCTGGGAGCTTATTTCACTGGGGTCATATCGTTGTCTACCTCGAGTTTATGAACTGCAACCTCTATTGACAGTCCTTGCATCTCATCATAACTCCATGCGAAGCAATTTTTGAATTCTGTTAGCAATTTGATCAGTTGTAAAGATTCTTCATCATTGAGTAGAGAACTTATAAATGTATGTCGGGGTTGTTCTCCAGTTCCGAGGTTAATTTCCTTCAATTCATCAACAATTGATTTAATTTCCTCCTCAAATTCTGGCGGAGCATTTTCTATCAGCTGATCAATAGAGTCATCCTCCATATCGAGGCAATCCCCTTTCGATTCACTAGTAACAACCATACAAAATTCTGAATCATCGACTTACCTGACTGTACCAAATCTGCCNAATCCCCTTCCGATTCACTAGTAACAACCATACAAAATTCTGAATCATCGACTGACCCGACTGTACCAAATCTGCCACCCTCTTTTGAGTTAGGAGTTTAACTTTTAACATTCCATAATTTTTCAAAAAGTTGTAATTTATCTTTTGGTATTTGTTTTGGCAAATGTCCCCGTTGAATTAACTTTTGTACACAAGGTGAAAAAGAACCAAAATGTAATTCCATTAATTCATTGGGATCATCATCCAAGTTTACATGATTTTCAAGATCAGTAGAGGTAGAACCACGATAAAACCTGATTGGCTTTGAACCAGCGCTATGGACTTCTTTGACCTATAAACTCTTGACCTTTTGAGGGAGAATCAGAGTAAANGAAAAAGAACCAAAATGTAATTCCATTAATTCATTGGGATCATCATCCAAGTTTACATGATTTTCAAGATCAATAGAGGTAGAACCACGAAAAAACCTGATCGGCTTTGAACCAGCGCTATGGACTTCTTTAACCTATAAACTCTTGACCTTTTGAGGGAGAATCAGAGTAAGGGTCATGGTGTTCACATAGTGATTTATCTGATCATACATCATCTCATATTCACTTTTCTCCGCATCTTCTAAGGATATCTCGTACTGAGGTTTCTTCTGTTTTGTCATCATTATTTCATCTTCAAAATTGTCTTCATCACCAATGTTGATGTTTGGTCTAGTCCGTTCAACAATTAAGTTGGTTTTTCCTTGTCCACGTCCCCGTCCTCGACCTCGGGTGCGCGAACTAAAAGAATCTCCACCAACTTATTGCAAAAGAGTGGTGGAAGATCACTGAAGTGGAGTTGAATGGCCTCCTCTTTGTGATTTTTTTTGAATCTTCACCTTTATTTGTGACAATTTCGCGAGAGAAGACAGTTTTCTTCAGAGGCGCGTAGTGGGCAGCATCTTCATGAATACCAACTTCATGAACTGAAAATGGTTGTAGATCTCCCTTGATGCAATGTTCTTGTCCCTCTTTGTAGTACTTAATACATTGGTGTAGAGACGATGGAACCATGTTGTGTTCGTGAATCCGCAATCGACCCAGTAGAGCGTTGAAAGAGTTCTCGGCGTCGATGATATGAAACTTAGCCGTTGTTACTAGTTCTCCAACCTTCATAAGCAATGCAATGGATCCAGGGCTCTCTCTCCTTTTTGGTTGAATCCTCTTAGCATCATTTTATCAGTCGTAAGTTCCTGAGCTTCAATATCCAAATAAGTCATTGTCCGTAAACTCATCAAGTTAAGTGATGCTCCAAGATCTACTAAAACTCTGGACAACACAAATCTGCCAATGTTAACAGAGATGTAGAGTGGACAATTGTGATTGGTAGTACCGAGCAGCAAATCTTCATCTGTGAAGGTTACCCCAGACTGTTCCTTCAACGAGTAACTTTATCCGAGGATGTACTGGCCATCTGGGCTAAGCAAATCTCTGGGTCAAGCAAGATTGTAACCAGAGACTCTCTCATCTCCTTTGATAGGATCAGAGTATCGTAGATGCTTAATCTGGCCGACAACTTCCTAAGATGAGCTAGCACGTTGTAATCCACTTTGTATGGTCCTCTAATTTTTTCTTGGTTATGTGTTTCTTCCACTGGTGGAGGTGGAGGTAGTTCTTCTCGAGTATATATTTGTTTTCCTTTATCTATTGGAGCTATTCTTGGGGGTAATACTCTCCCACTTCTTAGGTTCACCTCTGTAATTTCTTCTTCTTGAGATATCAATGTCGAATCTTTCGGTGTTTCTTCTTTGTCATAAAGATCTAATTTGATGGCAAGCGGTGCACCGTGGTGCTCAAGAATTGGTTCCTNCTTGGTCAAAGATGGTCAAATTGGCCAAATTAGGTCATGTGGTAGTTGAGAAAAATGAAATTGGGAATATTTAGAATATTATGGAAATTTTTGGGATTTTTTAGAATTTTTGAAATTTTGGGCCCATGAGGGGCATTTTGGTAATTTGAAAATTTTTGGTGATTTTGGGTAATTTGGGTGTTTTCAAAAGGTTTGAAATGATTTTTGAACAAGTTTGGGTATTTTAGATAAATTTGGAAATTTTGACCAAATTTACGGTTTCAAGGGTACTTAGGTAATTTGGGGGAATTTAGGGGCACAAGGTCAGACTGAATATTTTGGGTAAAATTGGGGAACTAACCACCAAAAGTAAGCCATGAACCATTGGAAGCCCCATTTGGGTCCTTTATGTACTGGTCTTAGCTAAACCCTAGCCTAAGACTAGTAGATTTAGGGGACCATCTACATGAGTTTCCCAAAGGCTCAAGGGACTAAAGTCAAGAAATCCTGGGTTTAGGGTAGAGAGTGATTGTGAGTGAAGTGACTGCCTTAGCTCTAGACCAACACCCAAGGTCAACCCTAATGTCAAATAGCCATATAGGAACTCTCCTTGAGCTCCCACATACTGACCACCTACTAAGTGCTAGAGGTTAGGACCAATATGTGGAACTTCAAGTTGAGTAAAGAAGAGTTTAGAATCTCTAATGGTGAGAGTGCCTTTTTCTACTTCTTTAAGAATAGTCAATAGGAAAGTCATATGGCTAAACCCTAGGCTACTAAAGAGAAAGACTAGACCTCAACCAAAAGTGAGGTCAACACCCATATAGACTTATTTTTGGAAAAACATGTCACTTACCGGTAGAACTGGAGCATAAAACATTTTGGGTNTTCATAAGACCCCGGAGGGAAAAAAAGATAATCATACAAGGTCAGGTGTTCGAGGATTTTCTTCCCCGAATCCGAAACAAATAGTCTAGCAGAGTGATCTATTTATGTTAATTGCATAAAATTTTTGCGTGCATGTTTAGGCGAAGNTTCATAAGACCCCGGAGGGAAAAAAAGATAATCATACAAGGTCAGGTGTTCGAGGATTTTCTTCCCCGAATCTGAAACAAATAGTCTAGCAGAGTGATCTATTTATTTTAATTGCATAAAATTTTTGCCTGCATGTTTAGGCGAAATTTTTATGCAATTAACATAAATAAAATTAAATGAAAAATCATAAATTCAACAACCTAGCTCTGATACCACAGTTTAAACACGCACTTAAGAAAGCTTCCACAAAAAGCACGCAGCTCCTTGAAATGATTTAATAATGTTAGTTTTTCATTTATGTGGCCAACTGTTATTTATATTAATAGTAATTCATGAACTAAAAAGAAGAGGGTCATGTCTCTTCCCTCTTCTTTAAGGGATGTCCTATTTCTGCCCTAATTTTTATTAAATTGCACTGTGGAGGTCTTGAGGANTGAGTTGAATTTGGGGAAATTTTTGTCTTTAAAGGCAAGTTTAGGAGTCTTGGTCAAAGATGGTCAAATTGGACAAATTAGGTCATGTGGTAGTTGAGAAAAATGAAATTGGGAATATTTAGAATATTATGAAAATTTTTGGGATTTTTTAGAATTTTTGAAATTTTGGGCCCATGAGGGGTATTTTGGTAAAATGACAATTTTTGGTGATTTTGGGTAATTTGGGTGTTTTCAAAAGGTTTGAAATGATTTTTGAACAAGTTTGAGTATTTTAGATAAATTTGGGAATTTTGACCAAATTTACGCTTTCAAGGGTACTTAGGTAATTTGGGGGAGTTTAGGGGCACAAGGTCAGGCTGAATATTTTGGGTAAAATTGGGGAACTAACAACCAAAAGTAAGCCATGAACCATTGGAAACCCCATTTGGGTCCTCTATGTACTGGTCTTAGCTAAACCCTAGCCTAAGACTAGTAGATTTAGGGGACCATCTACATGAGTTTCCCAAAGGCTCAAGGGACTAAAGTCAAGAAATCCTGGGTTTAGGGTAGAGAGTGATTGTGAGTGAAGTGACTGCCTTAGCTCTAGACCAACACCCAAGGTCAACCCTAATGTCAAATAGCCCTATAGGAACTCTCCTTGAGCTCCCACATAATGACCCCACCTACTAAGTGCTAGAGGTTATGACCAATATGTGGAACTTCAAGTTGAGTAAAGAAGAGTTTAGAATCTCTAATGGTGAGGGTGCCTTTTTCTACTTCTCTAAGAATAGTCAATAGGAAAGTCATATGGCTAAACCCTAGGCTACTAAAGAGAAAGACTAGACCTCAACCAAAAGTGAGGTCAACACCCATATAGACTTATTTTTTGGAAAAACATGTCACTTACCAGTAGAACTGGAGCATAAAACATTTTGGGCTATTAAGGAATTTAATTTTAATCTAAAAGAAGCTAATGAGAAAAGATTATTGCAACTAAATGAACTTAAGGAGATTAGAAATGAATCATATGATAATGCAAAAATCTATAAAGAGAAAATGAAAAAATGGCATGGTCGGAAGATTATTAAGAAGAAGTTTGAACCTTGATAAGAAGTTCTATTATATAATACAAGATTAAGATTATTTTCAGGAAAACTGAAATCCAGATGGTTAGAACCATTTAAAGTGATTATAGTCTATCATTATGGAACTGTTGTTATTAAAGATCCTAACAATGGAAAGATATTTAGCACATATCTCAATTTAAAGAAGTTTTAATGTTAAGTCAANGATTATTTTCAGGAAAACTGAAATCCAGATGGTTAGAACCATTTAAAGTGATTATAGTCTATCATTATGGAATTGTTGTTATTAAAGATCCTAACAATGGAAAGATATTTAAAGTTAATGGGCATCGCTTAAAACGTTATTATGATGAGATATTTAAAGAAGTTTTAATGTTAAGTCAGCCCAACTAAGTAAATGGTATGTTGGGCTGACGACGTTAAACCAAGCGCTTTGTGGGAGGCAACCCATATATATCTATGTATTACTATTTTGTTTGATAAGTGTTTTATATATTAAAAGATAATAACCCTACACAATTTAATATATTATAAATTAAGTCAAATATTAGTATTGGAGGAAAATTTGGAATCAAATTCAACAATAAGATAAAATTCACAATTTTTTGCCACTAGCGCCAGAATGGGCGCCGACGACGCCCGCGTAAATAGACTATAGTGCCGACAGTGCCATCAAGTGCGCCGACAGCACCATCGGGAGCGCCGACAACGCCGAGAGCAGTTTGACAGTTCAGGACAAATTTTGGCTGACTTTGGCGGGGTTTTGCTCCATAATAACTACTNTTGCCACTAGCGCCAGAATGGGCGCCGACGACGCCCGCGTAAATAGACTATAGTGCCGACAGTGCCATCAAGAGCGCCGACAGCACCATCGAGAGCGCCGACAACGCTGAGAGTAGTTTGACAGTTCAGGACAAGTTTTGGCTGACTTTGGCGGGGTTTTGCTCCATAATAACCACCGGGAGGTGTTTTTAAAGTCCTAAAAACTATCTTGGATGACTAGAAACTTTCTATTTTTGAATTTCATGGTTTCCGATTCCAGAAATACTTCAAGGTATGGAGTTTTCAATATAAGAAAGTTTATCAGTTTTGACGCGCAGAGATTATACGACAAAGCTATTACGAAGAAGAGATTGATCAAGGAGAGAGGTTTTGTCAATCATGGATTGATTAATCCAAGTTCTCCGATTGAGAAAATTATTCTACAAAGATGATGGGAAGTTCTGTGCTACACTACCGCTGCAGTTGTTGTGCCAGTGGTGAAGGAGTTTTATGCAAATTTACATGGAATTACCGAAGGAGTTGCCTTCATACGAGGTAAGGCTGTACCATTTACTTCTGCGAGAATTAATGAATTATATATGATAGAAAACATTTCAATCTGTCATTATACAAATTTTATCCCAACGAGAGATTTGATGCATGATGTCTATAACTTTCTGACGGATGAAAGTGATATGTGAGAAATACGAGATGAGGGATATGTTAGTTTCCCTGCTTCATCACTTAATCCAATTTCGAAGCAGTGCCATTTCTTCATTTCTGCAAAATTACTTCCTACCATGAAGATTAATAAAGTCACCAAAGAAAGCGCTATTTTGAATTATTGCATTCAAATGGAAAAACTCAAATATATAGGATATATTATATTTAAATCTATTATGGGTATGATTATGAATGGGCCAATTTATGGACTTGGGTATCCTTCCACAATTTTCCAACTTTGCAGTCAATCTCAAGTTCCATATAAAAGTTGGAAAAAAAATTTATTTCCTTGGGAGCCCATGATTTCTATTGATAATAATTATGCTAGGAATGGAAATGAAGCATTAGATGTTATCATGGATCATTTCATCACATGCTTAACTCCATTGATGCCACCAACAGTTGGAAGTTCACTTGCTTTGGAAAAGAAATTGAAGAAAACTGAAAATGAACTTCAGCGTATTATGAAAGCAGTGGGAGATCTTAAATACCTTTTCGATCACCTAGATTGGAGGATGACGGAGAATTTTGATCATACTAAAATAATTGAAGCAGGATTAGTGCAGATGTTCAAGGAAAAATGATGGATCAAAGAAAATTTAACTGATCAATTCCCGTACCAACGCTTCTACAATATGTACGTTCATTACCAGTCTATGGCAGATATTAGAGGAGGAGAAAGCACTGAAGATGAGGCAGAATAATTGAAAAATCTGGACTCTCTGCTAGTTTAAAATACTTATGTATTTAATCTGATATTGTGGATTTGATTTAGTTTGGTTTGCTTTAGGATCCTAAACATTGATTATGTGTATAGTTTTGTTTCAGCGTTTAGTGTTGTGACTTAATTTTGACGCTGATTTGTAATTAGTTTGCTTAATATGTGTGAATGTGTGATTAGAAAAATGTATTTGTAAAAAGTGTATTTTCATATATAAAAGTTAGTGTGTTTTTGTCTGTGAAAATGATTGTTTGTGAAATGTTTGCTTATGAATTATTATTAGATAAAAATTTGTGTTTAAAAATACTAAAAAACTTTGGAGTAAATTGAAAGANGCCGGCCATGGCAAGGGGAGGTGGCTAGGAGCTCAGGGAACCCAGGGGAATATGTCACAACAATTTAATGGGTTGAGGCTTAATTTTGGGCAAAAATATCTTAAGTTTAAACAAATATGGAAATCAAATCCCTTAATTTGGGAGATCCTTGGTCCATGGCTCATCTAGCTTGGGTTAGATCGTCTTGGCTCAGTTTTAGGGGTCCTAGGGTTGGCTGTGGTGGAGTTAATTTGGGTCATGTTAAGTTTAATTTGGCCAATTTTGATCATGGGTCCATTTAGGTCTACATGGCAAAGGGTTGGGTTTGGGTTTGGATAACCATGAATTTAGCCCCAATTAAATGTTGCATTGGATGTAGGTGATTATAAGGAACAACTTTGGTGAATGATGAATATGATTTTGAGTTCAATTGGAGGGTCAATTTGAAGGAATTTGAAAACTTGGTCATTTTGGGCATGTTGGGCTAACCTTGAGTCTAGATTGGGATAGACTTGGGATAAGTTCAAATTGATTATTGAGAATGGTCAATAGGAATGCCATGAAGAGTTTTCGGCATGAATTGGGTGCCAATTTTGGGATTAAGGCAATCAATTTGGTGAAATTTGGGGACATAGCCAATTTGGGGATTTTGGACTTAAGTTGAAATTAAATGAGATTGAGACTTCACTAAGACCAATTGATGGTCAATTTTTATGTGTAGGAATGTTATAAAGAGTTTTCAACATAAACCATGGCCAATTGAGGGGCTATGGATTCAATTTGGTGAGATTAGGTCATGTGTCCAAAATTGGGAGTTTGACCGAAATTAAAATTGGGCTTAAATAATGGGCCAATTGAGCTTGGATTTGTTTTATTTTGGTCACATTGAAGGTGAATTTGAGTTTGGGGTTGAAATTTGGGGAGATCGGGATCAAATTGATGGACATTTGAGTTGAATTTGGGGAAATTTTTGTCTTTAAAGGCAAGTTTAGGAGTCTTGGTCAAAGATGGTCAAATTGGCCAAATTAGGTC
>JXCR01084203.1:15523-33581 GCA_002079205.1 Phalaenopsis hybrid cultivar | reverse complement strand
TATTAAGGAATTTAATTTTAATCTAAAAGAAGCTAATGAGAAAAGATTATTGCAACTAAATGAACTTAAGGAGATTAGAAATGAAGCATATGATAATGCAAAAATCTATAAAGAGAAAATGAAAAAATGGCATGGTCGGAAGATTATTAAGAAGAAGTTTGAACCTTGATAAGAAGTTCTATTATATAATACAAGATTAAGATTATTTTCAGGAAAACTGAAATCCAGATGGTTAGAACCATTTAAAGTGATTATAGTCTATCATTATGGAACTGTTGTTATTAAAGATCCTAACAATGGAAAGATATTTAGCACATATCTCAATTTAAAGAAGTTTTAATGTTAAGTCAACCCAACTAAGTAAATGGTATGTTGGGCTGACGACGTTAAACCAAGCGCTTTGTGGGAGGCAACCCATATATATCTATGTATTACTATTTTGTTTGATAAGTGTTTTATATATTAAAAGATAATAACCCTACACAATTTAATATATTATAAATTAAGTCAAATATTAGTATTGGAGGAAAATTTGGAATCAAATTCAACAATAAGATAAAATTCACAATTTTTTGCCACTAGCGCCAGAATGGGCGCCGACGACGCCCGCGTAAATAGACTATAGTGCCGACAGTGCCATCAAGTGCGCCGACAGCACCATCGGGAGCGCCGACAACGCCGAGAGCAGTTTGACAGTTCAGGACAAATTTTGGCTGACTTTGGCGGGGTTTTGCTCCATAATAACTACTGGGAGGTGTTTTTAAAGTCCTAAAAACTATCTTGGATGACTAGAAACTTTCTATTTTTGAATTTCATGGTTTCCAATTCCAGAAATACTTCAAGGTATGGAGTTTTCAATAGAAGAAAGTTTATCAATTTTGACGCGCAGAGATTATACGACAAAGCTATTACGAAGAAGAGATTGATCAAGGAGAGAGGTTTTGTCAATCATGGATTGATTAATCCAAGTTCTCCGATTGAGAAAATTATTCTACAAAGATGATGGGAAGTTCTGTGCTACACTACCGCTGCAGTTGTTGTGCTAGTGGTGAAGGAGTTTTATGCAAATTTACATGGAATTACCCAAGGAGTTGCCTTCATACGAGGTAAGGCTGTACCATTTACTTCTGCGAGAATTAATGAATTATATATGATAGAAAACATTTCAATCTGTCATTATACAAATTTTATCCCAACAAGAGATTTGATGCATGATGTCTATAACTTTCTGACGGATGATAGTGATATGTGAGAAATACGAGATGAGGGATATGTTAGTTTCCCTGCTTCATCACTTAATCCAATTTTGAAGCAGTGTCATTTCTTCATTTCTGCAAAATTACTTCCTACCATGAAGATTAATAGAGTCACCAAAGAAAGCGCTATTTTGAATTATTGCATTCAAATGGAAAAACTCAAATATATAGGATATATTATATTTAAATCTATTATGGGTATGATTATGAATGGGCCAATTTATGGACTTGGGTATCCTTCCACAATTTTCCAACTTTGCAGTCAATCTCAAGTTCCATATAAAAGTTGGAAAAAAACTTTATTTCCTTGGGAGCCCATGATTTCTATTGATAATAATTATGCTGGGAATGGAAATGAAGCATTAGATGTTATCATAGATCATTCATCACATGCTTCAACTCCATTGATGCCACCAACAGTTGGAAGTTCACTTGGTTTGGAAAAGAAATTGAAGAAAACTGAAAAAGAACTTCAACGTATTATGAAAGCAGTGGGAGATCTTAAATACCTTTTCGATCACCTAGATTGGAGGATGACGGAGAATTTTGATCATACTGAAATAATTGAGGCAGGATTAGTGCAGATGTTCAAGGAAAAAGGATGGATCAAAGAAAATTTAACTGATCAATTCCCGTACCAACGCTTCTACAATATGTACGTTCATTACCAGTCTATGGCAGATATTAGAGGAGGAGAAAGCACTGAAGATGAGGCATAATAATTGAAAAATCTGGACTCTCTACTAGTTTAAAATACTTATGTATTTAATGTGATACTGTGGATGTGATTTAGTTTGGTTTGTTTTAGGATTCTAAACATTGATTATGTGTATAGTTTTGTTTCAACGTTTAGTGTTGTGACTTAATTTTGACGCTGATTTGTAATTAGTTTGCTTAATATGTGTGAATGTGTGATTAGAAAAATGTATTTGTAAAAAGTGTATTTTCATATATAAAAGTTAGTGTGTTTTTGTCTGTGAAACTGATTGTTTGCGAAATGTTTGCTTATGAATTATTATTAGATAAAAATTTGTGTTTAAGAATACTAAAAAACTTTGGAGTAAATTGAAAGGAAATTGAAAATTTGAAAAAATCACAAATTGAAATTTTGAACCTTCAGCACTGACGGCGCCCTCGACCCGAGAATAACCTTTAACCCCTAAAATTTGTGATTTTTACCGTAAACCTCCATTTTTACTCTTTGAGTCACCTTCAACCTTCGATTTNAAAATTTGAAAAAATCACAAATTGAAATTTTGAACCTTCAGCACTGACGGCGCCCTCGACCCGAGAATAGCCTTTAACCCCTAAAATTCGTGATTTTTACCATAAACCTCCATTTTTACTCTTTGAGTCACCTTCAACCTTCGGTTTTCGCACCTAGAGCCTGATTTTGGTCAGATTTGAGGTGATTTTGAGACAAAAGAAGCTACACTTTAAACTAATTTTTTTTTAATTTGCACCAAGGATTTATCTCACATTACCGAGATACGNTTTCGCACCTAGAGCCTGATTTTGGTCAGATTTGAGGTGATTTTGAGACAAAAGAAGCTACACTTTAAACTATTTTTTTTAATTTGCACCAAGGATTTATCTCACATTATCGAGATACAAAAGTTTTGGTATTTTTTTAGAGATTTTGAGGAAATCCTTTGGTGAAAAACTCTTACTTAGTGGATTTAAGTTTAAAACGTTTTACATTGTGATTTTTTAAATTTTGGGAATTTATTCAGATTTTTATCAAAATTTGCTTAGATTTCCCATGGCCTGAGCAAGAGAAAAAGAAAAGTAGATTATGATGAGCAAAAATTTGTCATCTTCAGAGTTAGTACTCGATTCAATAGTCTACTTGAGCATAAAAAAGTGATTCGAGATTGTGGTTTTAAAAATTTGGGAGGAGAAGTTGAGCGATTAATCATTGCCCGGCAGTGGAAAAATTTATGTTATTTTACTGTCAATGCGATTATTGGTGTAGTTATGGAATTCTANGCATAAAAAAGTGATTCGAGATTGTGGTTTTAAAAATTTGGGAGGAGAAGTTGAGCGATTAATCATTGCCCGACAGTGGAAAAATTTATGTTATTTTACTGTCAATGCGATTATTGGTGTAGTTATGGAATTCTGTGCCAACTTTCTGGAGGCTTCTGATGATTTTGTTTTTGTTCGTGGAAAAATGGTGGAGTTTACTCCAAGAAAAATTAACGAGTTTTATCAGTTGGAAGATGTTTATAGATGCCAGTATAAATCATTTTCTGCTAATGAGAGCATGGATGAGGTTATTTCTTTTCTGACTGATGTAAAAGGTACCGGAAAGTCAAAAATTGCGTTAATGTAAACTTCCCTCTTTCTATGCTTAATGTAGTATCTAAGGCCTGGCACTACTTTATTTTCGGAAGAATGATTCAGACAAATCATCATTGTGAGGTGACCAAAGATAGAGCCATCCTGAACTTCTGTATTCAGTAGGTGATGAGGATAAATGTAGGCTCTATTATTTATATGAACACTAGAAATATTACTATGTGTGAGACCACTGGTGGTTTGGCACACCCTACACTTATTTTCACACTCTGTGAACAGGCAGANACCTTCGGTATTAGGGGTTAACTTTAGATAACTATATTTATGTTTCTAAATGTATAGTAAACTTAAGTAAAATTTAAAATAATAAAGGTTAATTTTAAAGAGTAAGATATTTGGTATGGAAGAATATGACTATTTTTTTCTATTTTAAGTATAAAAATTTATATTTTTGAAGCATTAAAAATCTTAGAGATTCATGTAAAAATGAAGGANCTTAAGTAAAATTTAAAATAATAAAGGTTAATTTTAAAGAGTAAGATATTTGGTATGGAAGAATATGACTATGTTTTTCTATTTTAAGTATAAAAATTTATATTTTTGAAGTATTAAAAATCTTAGAGATTCATGTAAAAATGAAAGCATTAAAATTTATGAAATCTTTAAGCTAATATAAATTTGTTAAGTGAAGGAATGTAAAAGAGTTTTTGACTTTAAGAGAGGATAGTGAAGTTCAAAATCATTAAAGGCTATCCATATATAGTAATCCTCACATAAAAAAAAAGAAAAAAAAAGAAAAGAAAACGATGTGGGGAGAAGCTTGAGGATATGCCTAAGTAAAAATTAGCTTCACTTGAATCAACTTAAGGAAGAAAACTTGACTACATTTTCTAAAATTTTATTTGAGTATTAGCTTTTTTACTTGTAAAGTTTGGTGAAGTTCTTTTTCATATGAATATTCTAAGTGACTTTACTATGAAAATTTGTAATTTTTCTTGAAAATAATAGATAATCAGAAATCTTGGACTTGATTACTGGATATTCTTATACATTTAGTATTAACTGGAGTTGTTGTGAATTTTTCTTAATTTATGCTATANTTGTAAAGTTTGGTGAAGTTCTTTTTCATATGAATATTCTAAGTGACTTTACTATGAAAATTTGTAATTTTTTCTTGAAAATAATAGATAATCAGAAATCTTGGACTTGATTACTGGATATTCTTATACCTTTAGTATTAACTGGAGTTGCTGTGAATTTTTCTTAATTTATGCTATTTTGTTTAGTGGACTAAAATATGAAAATCTAAAAGTTAAATTGTTTACCATAAGTCATAATTTTATGTAGTAGAGGAGTTACCTTGAGGACAAGTAACATGTAAGTTTGGGGGATTTTGATACACTAAAAATATATGCATTTTTAGACCCATATTTTATACCATTAAGTTTGAGATACACCAAAAATATATGCATTTTTAGACCCATATTTTATACTCATTTTTTGTGATATTGCACTTTAATGGAAGATATTTTTATGTTTTCTTCCAGGTTGTTGGTTTTTAGGACTTGAAGCAAAAAGGAAGCAAGAAGGATGGAATTTGGAGTCAAAATGGCGTTTTTGAGAAATAATCAGCGCCGACAGTGCAGACCAACAGAACAGATGGTGAATTTTACTCAGCACCGACGACGCCGTTTGACAAAGAGCAACACAATAATTAAATGAGCACTAGCGCCGACGGTTCCAGTGTTGGTTCAACCCCTGTTTCTAGAAGATTCGACAAATTTGGACACTTTTTGAAGAGTTTTGGAGGCACCTATTGGAGAACCGTCTCTAGGCTTTTATTTGGGGCCAAAATTGATCAGAAAAGAGACTCTTCCTGACATCTCATCATCCCAATTCAACTTCCTACTTACCATACTCCCCTCATCTTCATTCCACAACCATTTTAGAGTCTATTGTTCTTAAAATTTAGAGTTTTTGTGTTGAGAATAAGTGTGAATCTTTCTCTCAGAGTGTCGGAGAAGGAGAAAAGTGAGAGATTTCTTCTTCCTATATTTCCTAAGAAAGGTTGCAAGGGATTTGCTTTGAGAAAGAGATTCAGATAAGTGTTGTTTGTTTATTAGTATTGTATGAACTTTCTTTTATATATAAAATTTGTGCTATCTTTCTCATGAAGTTTGAGTAGTTTCCTTTATCTTTCTCCCTACTCTGAGATATGGTGATATGAAGAGATAATATGGACGTGCCAATTTTAAAAAATAAAATAAACTATGATGATATTTTAACTATGAACTTAATTTACTATGTGCCAATATTAAAATATAAAATAAATTGTGATGATTTTTCAACTCCGAATTTAATTTACTTTTCAATGTGGCATAATTAAAATATAAAATAAATTGTGATGATTTTTCAACTCCGAACTTAATTTAGTTTTTAAATCTGGCCAATTGAATTGTTAAAATATGTTGTGAAACATATGATCCGGGAAATGGAGTATGAGTTCTATAACAAGTTAAAATATGTTGTGAAACATATGATCCTGGAAATGGAGTATGAGTTCTACAACAGAGTGAAGATCACATTTGATTCCATGAAGGAGAAATTCGTTCATGGAGTTAAGTGCAAATAAATAGGGAAATATACCTTGTTGGGTGTTGAATTGTAGAATCTTTAGGGTGATATACTAAAATCCCCAATTCAGTCTTAGTGTTTAAAAACTAAAGCGAGAGTTAGCCTTCAGGTGAAGGGAAGTGGGAGCTCTAGAGTGGGAGCCAACATCCTCCTAGCCTAGCCACGGATTTAGGGACTAAATTTGAGATTAGCCAATGATTCTCTATAACATTGTATCAGGGTAAAGAATTTAGACTGCTCCTATTTGGCACAATACATATTATAACCATTTATCTTATATCATTTCACCAAAACCTCATTGTAGCGGGAAAGATATTTTTTCACATAAAAAATCTTCATTACATAAACATAGTTTAGTAGTTTCGTAGTTACTATTTAAACTTTGTATTTCAGTTTCGTTAATAGTTAAGTAATTTAGTTTTGTTAATATTTCTAAATTTGAAATTAGTGACAGTAATTTTATTTTGACTTTCTGTGAATTTCTTAGTAAATTATCATTTCAAATTTAAACATTCCTCGTGGGATCGATATTTGGGGCTTAAATAGAAAGTCCTTTATTACTTGAAAATGATATGTATACTTGCGTAGAATCCCAATATTAATTGCTTAAATTTCTTATTCATAATATATTGCATCAAGTTTTTGGCACCGTTGCATGGCGGATTCAACTTTATAATTTTTACGCAACTATCTTTTCTGGAATCAGGTATCTCATTATCTTCTTCCATATCTAGCACACTGAAATCAACAGGAAAAATAAATTGATCCACTTTCACTAAAACATCTTTTATAACTCCCTTAAGATATGTTATGGAACGATCTGCTAACTGCAAAGTTACAATAGTAGGGGATATTTCTCCTAATTCTAATATTTTAAACGTTTATAATGACATAAATTTAATATTTGCACCTAAATCACATAAAGCTTTCTCATAAAATCTGTCTCTTATTGTACATGGAATTGTAAAGCTTCCAGAATCTTTAATCTTCTCAAGAAGCTTTTTCTAAATTATAGCAATGCACTCCTCACTAAGTGCAACAGTCTTGTTATCATCAAACTTCCTTTTCCTGCTAAGAGTATCCTTCATAAACTTTACATAGCTTAGCATTTGTTCTAAGGCTTCAGGAAAATGAATATTAATTGTAAGCTTCTTAAGGATTTCCATAAATTTTGAAAATTGTTAATCCAACTTTTATTGACGAAGTCTCTGAGGAAATGGAGGTGCTAATTTTTTCAAGTCAATTTTAATGGAGAAAAAGGTCTCTCTAAACCTTTCAGTCCTCTTCAGGCTCTTCAATTTCTTCTCTCTCTACTTAATTCTCTTTTTGAGCTTTACATTCCAACTCTCTACCACTTCTAAGTTGAACAGCTTTTACTTGCTCTTTATTCTAGTGTTTTGGATTTACTTCTATTTTACTAGGAAGTGTTCCTTGGGATCAATTACTTATTAAATTTTCTATTTGTCCCAATTGATTATCAATAATTCTAATTGTAACTCCTTAACTTTGTAATTAATTTTCCATTTATAACACCACTTCTTCTAAAGATAAATTTTTCTACTTGAATTGTAGATTACTCTTAAAACCTAGAGGATATGTAGGTCTATAATTATTATTACCTTGGTTGTTCCAGTTTCCTAATGGGTTTACTTGGTTGTTACCCAGTTGCTGATTATTACCACAAGAAGTATTGTTCCAGTTAAAGTTAGGATGATTTTTCTAACTTGGATTATAATAGTTTGAATATGGGTTATTCTGCTTATTGTTTATAATATTCAAAGTTTCTAATGATGCTTGAGAAAATATCATTTAGCCTAATGATTTCTCATCAATTATTGCAATTGGTTGAGAAAAATTCATTTAAATTGCTCTAACTTCCTTGAAATTATAGCAGCTTGATTTGCTAACATTGCTAAAGCATCAGATTCATGAAAATTGGCTACTTAAGATTTACCCTCTCAGAAGGCCATTGAAAATTGTTATTAGTCATCTCTTCAATTAAAACATATGCATTATGAAATGGTTTTGACATAAATTAACCACCAGCAGTGGCATCTATAATAATTATAAGAGATCCAGTTAATCTATTGTAAAAGGTTTGAAATTTAACCAATCAGGTATAGCATGGTTTGGACACTTTCTCAGTAGTTCTTTAAATCATTCCCATGCTTCATAAATAGATTCCCCTTCAAATTGATAAAAAGATGTAATATCATTTCTAAACTCTTTAAATTTTCATGGTGGAAAATATTTAGCAAGGAATTTCTGCGCTAAATCACCCCAATTTCTCATAGATCCAGGTGCTAACGAATGTAACCATATCTTAGCCTTATCCCTCATCGAGAAAGAAAAAATTCTAAGTCTTATAACATCATCTGATACACCATCATATTTAAATGTAGTTCACAATTCTAGAAAATTGGCAAAACGTAAATTTTGATCTTCAGTCGGTGCTTCCGTAAGCTAATTATTTGATATCATTTGGATAATAGTAGGTTTATGTTCAAATGAATTAGCCACTATAGCAGGTTTTTGAATACTACAATGAAGTTTATCCATCATTGAGTTTGCATAATCTTTTAAAGGTCTAAACTCTACATTAATTTCAACATTTTGATTATTTTGGTTTGTCATTTCTTGAAATTTTTGTTCTTTTTCTGTATTTTTGAATTTTTTTTTATTTTTCTAATAATTCTTTCTAATTCAAAATTCTAGGGCACTAGTCCTATAGAACCTAAACTAGACATACATTACTACGAAATAACATAAAATAAAATCACACAAATAAGAACTTTATATAAAAACAACAATACGATATTCATATAATAAACCTAAAATTTTAAATAAGACTTTCTAAAAATTTCTTCAAAATTTTATTTTTGTCCCTGGCAATTGCACCAAAAAATTGATCCTGATTTTATTTGATAATATGATGTATGAGGTTATATTCTTAAGTTTTTCCTTATAATTCTTACTTTACAATGGTGCCAAAAACTCGATCACCAGCAATAGCTAGGCAAAAAGCTTAACTTCAATGCAAATAAGAATACAATTATTATATTTAATTATGGGATACTACGAAGTATACGTATTGTTATCAAATAATATAGGATTTTTTGATGAAGCCTCAAATAACAAACCCACAAAGAAAAATATATTATCCAACTAAAATCAGAAGAAACTAGATAACAAATTCTACTTTACAAAATATTCTTTCTCAAACTATAGATGCTATAATATGAATGAAAATTCAATTCTTTCTATAATTTTTGCTAATTAAAGTAAAGTAAATAGCTAACTAATCTTAACTAGAGATTTGTAAGATGAAGGCAATATAAATAAAATACCTTTTCCTTATCATGAAATAGTCTCAAGTATAAGATTTTTGTTGTGGAAGTATTTAAATTGTGTTGTGCCAAATAGGAGCAATAATATTTTTTACCCTTACTAGAGATGCTATAAAGAATTGTGTTGTGCCAAATAGGAGCAATAATATTCTTTACCCTTACTAGAGATGCTATAAAGAACACAGCTTATTTAAAGTTCAAATAGTTTTGAAGACAGGTTAGGTTGGGAAGATAGTAGCTCTCTCTCTAGAGTTCCGTCTTCTCCCTCCACCTCGGGCTAGTCTGATATCAAAACCTAAAACTATAAACCAAATTGGGGGCTTTAGCCTGTCACTCTAAAGTCCTCTAATTCTACAACCTTCAAATTTTATTTCCCTGTTTATTTGCACTCCATCATATGGATTACATTCTCATCCAGCAATCTCATGTGATTCTTTCCAATAGTTGACTAGACAATACCATCTCAGATCTTACACGTTCTCACAACATATATTAACATCTTAATTGGCCAAATCAAGAAGTAAATGAAGTACAAGGTCTAAAATCATCACAACTTATTGCAACATTAAAGATTAATACTTCACACAACTTCCATCCAATGCTTAATCACTTATCATTTTAAGGAAAAGGATAAAAAATAACTACTCATAATTCATGGAGAAAAGCAACCACACTTAAGTTTGAAAGTAGAAATCATGCAAACAAACAAGAAGTTTAAATTAAAANTAATGGAAGATATTTTTATGTTTTCTTCCAGGTTGTTGGTTTTTAGGACTTGAAGCAAAAAGGAAGCAAGAATGATGGAATTTGGAGTCAAAATGGCGTTTTTGAGAAATACTCAGCGCCGACAGTGCAGACCAACAGAACAGATGGTGAATTTTACTCAGCACCGACGACGCCGTTTGACAAAGAGCAACACAATAATTAAATAAGCACTAGCGCCGACGGTTCCAGTGTTGGTTCAACCCCTGTTTCTAGAAGATTTGACAAATTTGGACACTTTTTGAAGAGTTTTGGAGGCACCTATTGGAGAACCGTCTCTACGCTTTTATTTGGGGCCAAAATTGATCAGAAAAGAGACTCTTCCTGACATCTCATCATCCCAATTCAACTTCCTACTTACCATACACCTCTCATCTTCATTCCACAACCATTTTAGAGTCTGTTGTTCTTAAAATTTAGAGTTTTTGTGTTGAGAATAAGTGTGAATCTTTCTCTCAGAGTGCCGAAGAAGGAGAAAAGTGAGAGATTTCTTCTTCCTATATTTCCTAAGAAAGGCTGCAAGGGATTTGCTTTGAGAAAGAGTTTCAGATAAGTGTTGTTTGTTTATTAGTGTTGTATGAACTTTCTTTTATATATAAAATTTGTGCTTTGTTGTATCTTTCTCATGAAGTTTGAGTAGTTTCCTTTATCTTTCTCCCTACTCTGAGATATGGTGAAATGAAGAGATAATATGGACGTGCCAATATTAAAATATAAAATAAACTATGATGATTTTTTAACTACAAAGATAATATAAATGTGCCAATATTAAATTGTAAAATAAATTGTGATGATTTTTCAACTCCGAAAGCCAATGTTAAAATTTAAAATAAATTGTGATGGTTTTTCAACTCCACTCTTAATTTACTATGTGCCAATATTAAAATATAAAATAAATTGTGATGATTTTTCAACTCCGAATTTAATTTACTTTTCAATGTGGCATAATTAAAATATAAAATAAATTGTGATGATTTTTCAACTCCGAACTTAATTTAGTTTTTAAATCTGGCCAATTGAATTGTTAAAATATGTTGTGAAACATATGATCCGGGAAATGGAGTATGAGTTCTATAACAATTAAAATATATTGTGAAACATATGATCCGGGAAATGGAGTATGAGTTCTACAACAGAGTGAGGGTCACATTTGATTTCATGAAGGAGAAATTTGTTTATATGTTGTGAAACATATGATCCGGGAAATGGAGTATGAGTTCTACAACAGAGTGAGGATCACATTTGATTCCATGAAGGAGAAATTTGTTCATGGAGTTAAGTGCAAATAAATAGGGAAATATACCTTGTTGGGTGTTGAATTGGAGAATCTTTAGGGTGACAGACTAAAATCTCCAATTCAGTCTTAGTGTTTAAAAACTAAAGCGAAAGTTAGCCTTCAGGTGAAGGGAAGTGGGAGCTCTAGAGTGGGAGACAATATCCTCCTAGCCTAGCCACGGATTTAGGGACTAAATCTGAGATTAGCCAATGATTCTCTATAACACTATATCAGGGTAAAGAATTTAGACTGCTCCTATTTGGCACAATACATATTATGACAATTTATCTTATATCATTTCACCAAAACCTCATTGTAGTGGGAAAGATATTTTTTCACATAAAAAATCGTCATTACATAAACATAGTTTAGTAGTTTCGTAGTTACTATTTAAACTTTGTATTTCAGTTTCGTTAATAGTTAAGTAATTTAGTTTTGTTAATATTTCTAAATTTGAAATTAGTGACAGTAATTTTATTTTGACTTTCTATGAATTTCTTAGTAAATTATCATTTCAAATTTAAACATTCCCCGTGGGATCAATATTTGCGGCTTAAATAGAAAGTCCTTTATTACTTAAAAATGATATGTATACTTGCATAGAATCCCAATATTAATTGCTTAAATTTCTTATTCATAAAATATTGCATCAAGATTTTGGCACCGTTGCATGGCGGAGTCAACTTTATAATTTTTACACAACTATTTTTTCTGGGATCAGGTATCTCATTATCTTCTTCCATATCTAGCACAATGAAATCAACAGGAAAAATAAATTGATCCACTTTCACTAAAACATCTTTTATAACTCCCTTAAGATATGTTATGGAACGATCTACTAACTGCAAAGTTACAATAGTACGGGATATTTCTCCTAATTCTAATCTTTTAAATGTTTATAATGACATAAATTTAATATTTGCACCTAAATCACATAAATCTTTCTCATAAAATCTGTCTCCTATTGTACATAGAAAATTGTATAGCTTCTAGAATCTTTAATCTTCTCAAGAAGCTTTTTCTAAATTATAGCACTGCACTCCGCACTAAGTGCAACAGTCTTGTTATCATCAAACTTCATTTTCCTGCTAAGAGTATCCTTCATAAACTTTACATAGCTTGGCATTTGTTCTAAGGCTTCAGGAAAATGAATATTAATTGTAAGCTTCTTAAGGATTTCCATAAATTTTGAAAATTTTTAATCCAACTTTTATTGACGAAGTCTCTGAGGAAATGGAGGTGCTAGTTTTTTCAAGTCAATTTTAATGGAGAAAAAGGTCTCTCTAAACCTTTCGGTCCTCTTCAGGCTCTTCAATTTCTTCTCTCTCTACTTAATTCTCTTTTTGAGCTCTACATTCCAACTCTCTACCACTTCTAAGTTGAACAACTTTTACTTGCTCTTTATTCTAGTGTTTTGGATTTACTTCTATTTTACTAGGAAGTGTTCCTTGGGATCAATTACTTATTAAATTTTCTATTTGTCCCAATTGATTCTCAATAATTCTAATTGTAACTCCTTAACTTTGTAATTAATTTCCCATTTGTAACACCACTTCTTCTAAAGATAAATTTTTCTACTTGAATTGTAGATTACTCTTAAAACCTAGAGGATATGTAGGTCTATAATTATTATTACCTTGGTTGTTCCAGTTTCCTAATGGGTTTACTTGGTTGTTACCCAGTTGCTGATTATTACCACAAGAATTGTAGGGCACTAGTCCTATAGAACCTGAACTAGACATACATTACTACAAAATAACATAAAATAAAATCACACAAATAAGAACTTTATATAAAAACAACAATACGATATTCATATAATAAACCTAAAATTTTAAATAAGACTTTCTAAAAATTTCTTCAAAATTTTATTTTTCTCCCTGGCAATTGCACCAAAAAATTGATCCTGATTTTATTTGATAATACGATGTATGAGGTTATATTCTTAAGTTTTTCATCACTTATAATTACTACTTTACAATGGTGCCAAAAACTCGATCACCAACAATAGCTAGGCAAAAGCTTAACTTCAATGCAAAAAAGAATACAATTATTATATTTAATTATGGGATACTACAAAGTA
Source organism: Phalaenopsis hybrid cultivar (assembly GCA_002079205.1). Lineage (NCBI taxonomy): Eukaryota > Viridiplantae > Streptophyta > Magnoliopsida > Asparagales > Orchidaceae > Phalaenopsis > Phalaenopsis hybrid cultivar. Next base: position 19,922 of record JXCR01084203.1, on the reverse strand, counting down.
TACGTATTGTTATCAAATAATATAGGACTTTTTGATGAAGCCTCAAATAACAAACCCACAAAGAAAAATATATTATCCAACTAAAATCAGAAGAAACTAGATAACAAATTCTACTTTACAAAATATTCTTTCTCAAACTATAGATGCTATAATATGAATGAAAATTCAATTCTTTCTGTAATTTTTGATAATTTAAAGTAAAGTAAATAGCTAACTAAACTTAACTAGATATTTGTAAGATGAAGGCAATATAAATAAAATATCTTTTCCTTATCATGAAATAGTCTCAAGTATAAGATTTCNAAGATCCTTCCAATTGCTACTTTTGTACCCTTTTTCATAGAGAACATTTGAAGGACATAAGATGGCATAGCAGTCAGAATGCTCCTCAAAATAGTGATCCTCTCACCATTAGATAGGAAATAATTAGTCCAGCTATCCAGTTGTACTTTGCTTTGATCAATAACTTCTTGAAATTGTATTTGTCTAGTTCTGCCTTTGAGTAATTGTACTCCAAGATATTTAATGGGAAGGTTAACATAGAAAAATCTAGTGTAATCAAAAATCCAGTGCTTGATCTGAGAAGTGGAATTAGTGTTAACAAGAAATTGACATTTCTATTGGTTAAGAGCCATACCTGAAGTATGCTGAAAGTGTAGGAGACATTTATGTATCTTCTTGACAGAATTTTTTGAAGCATTAGAGAAGATAATAAAATCTTCAGCATAAGCTAAATGGCTTATAATGATATTGGATATATGGTGATATGCCAAATGAGTTGAGGCAGTAAATAGCTTATTCAATTGTCTTGAGAAATAGTCTAGAGCTAGAATGAAATATGTTGGAGACAATGGGTCTCCCTGCTTGATACCCCTGGAAGCATTAAAGAAGCCATGGCATTAACCATCAATCAAAACTGAATGAGCATTGCACTTCAGCCACCTGCGGATCAAATTGATGAAATTCTCATTAAAGCCTCTGGCAGATAAAGTGTTAAGAATAAAATCCCAGTTGATGGTGTCATAGGCTTTGCTTATGTCAAGCTTGAAAATGGCATTTCCCCCTCTACAATTTCTGTCTAGATCCAATAGAAGTTCCTGGGCAAGAATAATATTATCTGTAATATTCCTCCCTTTAATAAAAGCCACTTGATTGTCACTGATGAGGTGCTGGAGATGTGGTTGAAGCCTGAAAACAATGATCTTGCTAATCAATTTGGAGATCACATTAGTTAGGCTGATGGGCCTGTAATCCCCCCAAGTTTTTCGATTTTGATTCTTTGGTATGAAAGTAATGGTAGAAGCACTGAAGTATCTAGGGGGATCCACACCAAGAAAGAAGTGTTGAACAATCTGCATAATATCTTTACTGGTCTTGCCCCATGTGGCTTTATAAAAAGTTAAGGTATACCCATCTGGCCCGGCAGCTTTATGACCATCAGTGGAGTCTAAGGCAAGTTTTATCTCATCTTCCAAAGGAGTACTAGTAAGATTTNTCAACCTACCAATATCAACTAGAAGCCACCAACGAATCACCCCTATAATCAAACAACCCTAGACCCTATTGTTTAAAGGATGTGTGAACGGAGTAGTATCTGAACTCCTCAAAGTGTAGTGCACCTATACGTGAAATGTAGTATCTGAAATCATCAAAGTGTAGTGCACTTGTATATGAAATGTAGTATCTATCGTGTAGGGTGTAGTGTGTGGTGTATAATCTGTTATAAGTGTAGTATTTGTCGTGTAGAGTGTTATGTGTAGTGTATGAAACATGTAATATGGTATATAGAGCGTATATGTGAGTGTTATTAAGTGCACGCATATTGATCCAGTGAATAATGTCGGTGGTGTGGTATTTATCATTTTGTGGATGTAGTATCTATTCCTTTTGCAAGTGTAATATCTGTATAAAACCTGTAGTATCTGTTCTTTTCTAAGTGTAGTATCCATGCAAAGATTTGTAGTATATGTTCTTTTCTAATACCGATTCTCAAGCCTTTTGAAAGGAGTTAGAGCCGTCGACGATTTAGGGGTGAAAGGGCATCACACTAATTGAATATTGATTTTTTTTATTTTTCAACAATAAGAAAAGCTGATCAATGATTCTTTCAATCATTGCCTATTACCCCGCACTTCAAACTAATAAGCCCCCTTGATATTTCATATGCTTATCCAACAAAGACTTTGGATATCTCATATTAAGAGACGGGAAGAAATAAACATCTAAACATCGCTATAACATCCACAATTATATACTCCAAAACTATAAAAAAAATGATTTCCAACAGGTATTTGAATGATGGGGCAGCAAAAAGCATAAAAAAACAAGCTCCATATATATTTTCTAGCCAATGAAAATGAATCATAGCAGGTATTTGTATAAAGGTCAGCAAGAAGCATTAAAAAATGAGCTCCACATATATATTTTTTTAGCCAATGAAAATGACTTCCAGCAGGTATTTGTATAAGAGTCAACAATAAGCATAAAAACGATCTTCACATATATTTTTTTTAGCCAATGAAAATGAATTCCAGCAGGTATTTGAATAAGAGTCAACAATAAGCATACAAACGAGCTCCACATATATTTTGAACCCTAAAAATGAATTCCAGCAGATATTTGTGTAAGGGTCAACAATAAGCATAAAAACGTGGGCCCTAACAGAGAACAGAAACTAGAACCAACTCTAGCAAAGAGCAGGAACCAGAAACTGAGCCACAACAGAGAGCAGGAACCAAAACCCAACCCCAACAGAGAACAGAGACCTGAATCAATTCTAGCAAAGAGCAGAGATCAAAATCAAACCCCAACAAAGAGTAGGAACTAGAACCAAATTTCAGGAAGGAGCAGGAATCGAAACCGAACCCAATACAAAGTCCAGGGACCAAAACAGAACCTCAACAGAGAGCAGGAACTGAAACCCAACCCCAACAGAGAACAAAAACCAGAATTAATTCTAGCAAAGAGTAGAGATCAAAACTGAACCCCAACAAAGAGTAGGAACCATAACCAAACTCGAGCAAGGAAAAGGAACCGAAACCAAACCCTATACAAAGTCCAGGAACCGAAACTGAACCTCAACAGAGAGCAGGAACTGAAACACAACCCCAACAGAGAACAAAAACCAGAATTAATTCTAGCAAAGAGCAGGAATTGAAACCGAACCCAATACAGAGTCCATATTAAACCACTAAAGGTCAAAACGAATCTCAATCACCAGAAAAGACCACAACCTCAAATCTGATAAAAAAAAGGATCTCAACATATATATATATATATATATATGTTGAGATCCTTTTTTTTATCAGATTTGAGGTTGTGGTCTTTTCTGGTGATTGAGATTCGTTTTGACCTTTAGTGGTTTAATATGGACTCTGTATTGGGTTCGGTTTCAATTCCTGCTCTTTGCTAGAATTAATTCTGGTTTTTGTTCTCTGTTGGGGTTGTGTTTCAGTTCCTGCTCTCTGTTGAGGTTCAGTTTCGGTTCCTGGACTTTGTATAGGGTTTGGTTTCGGTTCCTTTTCCTTGCTCGAGTTTGGTTATGGTTCCTACTCTTTGTTGGGGTTCAGTTTTGATCTCTACTCTTTGCTAGAATTAATTCTGGTTTTTGTTCTCTGTTGGGGTTGGGTTTCAGTTCCTGCTCTCTGTTGAGGTTCTGTTTTGGTCCCTGGACTTTGTATTGGGTTCGGTTTCGATTCCTGCTCCTTCCTGAAATTTGGTTCTAGTTCCTACTCTTTGTTGGGGTTTGATTTTGATCTCTGCTCTTTGCTAGAATTGATTCAGGTCTCTGTTCTCTGTTGGGGTTGGGTTTTGGTTCCTGCTCTCTGTTGTGGCTCAGTTTCTGGTTCCTGCTCTTTGCTAGAGTTGGTTCTAGTTTCTGTTCTCTGTTAGGGCCCACGTTTTTATGCTTATTGTTGACCCTTACACAAATATCTGCTGGAATTCATTTTTAGGGTTCAAAATATATGTGGAGCTCGTTTGTATGCTTATTGTTGACTCTTATTCAAATACCTGCTGGAATTCATTTTCATTGGCTAAAAAAAATATATGTGAAGATTGTTTTTATGCTTATTGTTGACTCTTATACAAATACCTGCTGGAAGTCATTTTCATTGGCTAAAAAAATATATATGTGGAGCTCATTTTTTAATGCTTCTTGCTGACCTTTATACAAATACCTGCTATGATTCATTTTCATTGGCTAGAAAATATATATGGAGCTTGTTTTTTTATGCTTTTTGCTGCCCCATCATTCAAATACCTGTTGGAAATCATTTTTTTTATAGTTTTGGAGTATATAATTGTGGATGTTATAGCGATGTTTAGATGTTTATTTCTTCCCGTCTCTTAATATGAGATATCCAAAGTCTTTGTTGGATAAGCATATGAAATATCAAGG
>JXCR01084203.1:0-10208 GCA_002079205.1 Phalaenopsis hybrid cultivar | reverse complement strand
AATCAATGAACTAAAAAAAACAGAATCTCTCATAAATCAAGTAAATCCAAGAGTGTCCATGTTAAAGCAATGCATGCGAGAAAACAGTAATCAAAAGAACTCAAACATTTATAGAAAGTTTGAATGTATCTTCCAGCAAACTTCTAAAATCTATAGCATTATCTCCAGCATGAATAAGTAAAGGCTGTATGATAAATTTTGATGAGAGAAATTTATTTCTTCATCAAAGAGACGATCAAACAAAAATATCATTTCCATTTGATCTATCAATCTCATAATCCAAAAGAAGTTATCGCATGAACGACTAATCAAGAAACTAATTGCATTCTAGAAGTAAATGAAACCTAACCTTAACTCCTTGCTAACGCAAGAACGAGAAGAGTAAGAAAACCTTGAACAGAATCTCCCAACAAAGAATGAGCTCTCAAACTATGTTTCCCTGAAATCTCCAGAAAAAAAATCCAGCCCTTAAATGCTTCCCTCAAAGGGGTATTTGTAGTCGGCGAGAGCAAAGACGTTCACCGACGGTGAGAAAAAGGGAGGTAACGAGAAACACCTCAAAGGGCAAAGAAATTCATCAAGATTCAAAATAGGGGTTACCAGATCCATTCGAGAGGGAAAAACAGTTATGAACGGGCCACCGGTGAGGCTACCGGCGACGAGAGCTCGGAAAGGGAGGAGATGACCGGAAGACCGGCAAGGGACCTCCAAGATTCATTCAAGAGAGGAGGGAAAGGGGCTTCGGCTAGGGCAAAGGAAAATAGAGGCACGAGCATGGAAGAGGAATAGTGCCCGAGGGTTTTAAAGAAAAGAAAAAAAAATATTTAAAAAAAATAATATTATTATTATTATTTTTTGAAAATTTCAAATTTTGTGCGAGCGTGGGAACCCGACAAAATAGGTGTCCTTTCTAGCTAAAATCGACGTTCCGGACACGACGGTGCGGTCTGTTTTGTCATCCAAAATCATTTGGATAAATCCGTTGACAATCACATCAAATTAACTTTAATTCACGCGCAGCGCATTAAATAAAATTATTTTGACCCGATCGGAGCTGTCCAACGATTTTATCATTGACCGGTCCTCACATAAGTGACAACCAAAGTCAAATAAACTGCTCACGACAGAAAGTTAAACGTCACACCCGTGGTAGAGTCCACCTATGTCCCTCAAATACCTATAGGAACTCAACAAGAGTTTCAATATGTCAGCTTTCATCGACTCAACCGGACATTAAGGATCATAAACTNCTCCTTAATGCACTAGGAGGAAGGCTGGAAGAAGTCTATTCAATCCAATCCAAGTCCTTCTTTTTTAATTTTACAAAAGGTGTCTTGGTCTCTCTTTAAAATGTGTCCACATTCAATGAATCTTCCAAGAGTTGTCTTCTTTCAAAAGTCAATTGAATGTATTTTTGTGTCCATTAACTTTTTTCCATGTTTTCACCAAGGGTTGTTTCAAACACCTCTCAAAAAATTCGTCCAAATTCATTGAATCATAAAGTAACTAATTTTGGCACTTAAGCGCAAGGTACTTAGCGCTTTGGTGCGGCCTTCTCAGTTTTACTGGCGCGTAAGAACTAGTTCTGAGCAGTTAGGCGCCACAATTCTTTTGCACACTTTCTTCATTTTTGCTCCATCTTTTTCTTCTTCTTTACTCCTTTCACCATTCATCCATTTGATTGTACTGGAAAGAAAAACACACAAATACCTTCTATTAAAGCATAATTTCTCAAAAATAGATATTAAAATGTGTACATAAAGACTATATATTTTATGTGTATTAGCTACCCAAGGCATGATAGGAGGACCCTCCCAACGTCCTAAGATGGATGCAGTGAAAGAGGGAGCTCATCGAGATTTACACTATGCGTGATCTTGTATAANCAAATTCATTAGCACTAAAAGAAGTGATTACATGTACGACAAGTAAAGTATATATATATATATATATATATACAAAATTGTTACAAGGTTGTAAAATAAGGGAGATCCATATTATCTCCATTAAGAAGGAAAGTTAAGTGCGATGTAATTGCATTCCCAACATATATATGCTCAGTGTTCCTTCCCTGGGAGGCTAGCCAATGTAAAGGACAATTGCCCTCCCTAGAGATGTATTTAAATTCCACCCTGCAGCTGTGTAAAAGGGTTTTCAGTTGGCTTTTCCACTTAAGNTTCCTTCCCTGGGAGGCTAGCCAATGTAAAGGACAATTGCCCTCCCTAGAGATGTATTTAAATTCCACCCTGTAGCTATGTAAAAGGGTTTTTTCAGTTGGCTTTTCGACTTAACTAGATTCCAAGGAGGAGCTTCATGATGGAGCAAAATATTAATGCAAACAGTAGAGTCAGTTTCTACAAGCAAGAGGCCCAAATGACAGTGGTATGCAATTCTAATAGCCCAGTAAATAGCTCTAAATTCTGCCTCCAAAGCATCTAATGCCACTATAGGAGCAGTGAAATACAAGATGAAAGTTCCATGAGAGTTCCTAAAGATTCCCCCAACACCAGCATAACCTTTTGAGAAACTGCCATCAGTGTTAACTATCAGCCAACCAATAGTGAGGGAGCTCCAAAATATTAATCTGGATTTATGTGGATGAGAATTGGTTATGTATGGGGTCCAATTCTTGATAACATAAGGGAAGTGGTGATACTTGGGTCAAGGAAGTTGATCAAGGAAGTGCTCATCAAACTTAATTTGGTTTCTGCACATCCATATAAACCATGCCACCAAACAAGGGATCACCAAAAGCTTACTGTTATGTCAATCCCCCCAACAAGTAATAAACTTAAACCAACTTAAGTTGCCAGTATTAATGTTCAGAAGATTAAGTAGTCCTGTCCAGATTTCTAGGGAGAAATTACAAGTGAAAAATAAGTGGTCCAAAGTTTCTTCAGAAGCATAGCATAGTGGGCAGATAGAAGGCCCTCTCAGCCCTTTCATCTTTAAAATGTCATCAGTAAGGAGTAAAGAGTGCCACAGTCTCCAACAGAAGAAGGACATAGAAGGGGTTAGAAGTTTACCCCAAATGGCTTTTCCCCAAGTCACTTAATTCCAGTTAAAAAAGTGATGATAAATGTAGGCTCATAAATTCTGGGAATGAGCTTGTTTGGAAACAAATATGTCTTTGAAATTAGATGAGAAGGGAGTATCCTTAACCCATCTAACATGTTCACTAGATAGTACAATATTAATAATTCTGCAGTTCCACTGATCTGCAGACCAATAATCTCTAACCTGATAGTTAAAGTTGGGGTTGGAGATAAGGCACTCAAGCTTCTCCCCATTGCTAACCCAATCATCTAACCAAATGTTAACTTGAACTTCTCCCAGCTCCCATAGGAAAAGTTCCTCTGCTTGATTTCTGATGTTCAACATTCTGGAACACAGTTTGGAATCCCCCACTTTTTTTGTAACCAAAGTAGGATGCATAGCTCTACAATATTTCCCTTTTAGAAATATGGCCCAAAGACTATCCTGGGCCCTAAATTNGTTAACCTTCAGCCAACCAATAGTGAGGGAGCTCCAAAATATTAATCTGGATTTATGTGGATGAGAATTGGTCTTGTATGGGGTCCAATTATTGATAACATAAGGGAAGTGGTGATACTTGATCAATTTCTGAATGTAAGAGGTGGAATTCAGGATCACAGAATTTGACCCAGGGAAGTGCTCATCAAACTTAATTTGGTTTCTGCACATCCATATAAACCATTCCACCAAACAAGGGATCACCAAAAGCTTACTGTTATGTCAATCCTCCCAACAATTAATAAACTTAAACCAACTTAAGTTGCCAGTATTAATGTTCAGAAGATTAAGTAGTCCTGTCTAGATTTCTTGGGAGAAATTACAAGTGAAAAATAAGTGGTCCAAAGTTTCTTCAGAAGCATAGCATAGTGGGCAGATAGAAGGCCCTCTCAGCCCTTTCATCTTTAAAATGTCATCAGTAAGGAGTAAAGAGTGCCACAGTCTCCAACAGAAGAAGGACATAGAAGGGGTTAGAAGTTTACCCCAAATGGCTTTTCCCCAAGTCACTTAATTCCAGTTAAAAAAGTGATAATAAATGTAGGCTCATAATTTCTGGGAATGGGCTTGTTTGGAAACAAATATGTCTTTGAAATTAGATGAGAAGGGAGTATCCTTAACCCATTTAACATGTTCACTGGATAGTACAATATTAATAATTTTGCAGTTCCACTGATCTGCAGACCAATAATCTCTAACCTGATAGTTAAAGTTGGGGTTGGAGATAAGGCACTCAAGCTTCTCCCCATTGCTAACCCAATCATCTAACCAAATGTTAACTTGACCTTCTCCCAGCTCCCATAGGAAAAGTTCCTCTGCTTGATTTCTGATGTTCAACATTCTGGAACACAGTTTGGAATCCCCCACTTTTTTGGTAACCAAAGTAGGATGCATAGCTCTACAATATTTCCGTTTTAGAAATATGGCCCAAAGACTATCCTGGGCCCTGAATCTGATCCACAATTTGTAAAAGTTTATAAAACCCAAGTGTTGAAAGTCCTTAAAGCCTAGCCCCCCAGCCTGCAAAGGCTTGCACAAATTCTGCCAAGAGAGCCAGTGGAATTGTTTCCTTTGACCAAACCAAAGAAATTTATTGAAGATCCTTCCAATTGCTACTTTTGTACCCTTTTTCATAGAGAACATTTGAAGGACATAAGATGGCATAGCAATCAGAATGCTCCTCAAAATAGTGATCCTCTCACCATTAGATAGGAAATAATTAGTCCATCTATCCAGTTGTACTTTGCTTTGATCAATAACTTCTTGAAATTCTATTTGTCTAGTTCTTCCTTTGAGTAATTGTACTCCAAAATATTTAATGGGAAGGTTAACATAGAAAAATCTAGTGTAATCAAAAATCCAGTGCTTGATCTGAGAAGTGGAATTAGTGTTAACAAGAAATTGACATTTCTATTGGTTAAGAGCCATACCTGAAGTATGCTGAAAGTGTAGGAGACATTTATGTATCTTCTTGACAGAATTTTTTGAAGCATTAGAGAAGATAATAAAATCTTCAGCATAAGCTAAATGGCTTATAATGATACTGGATATATGGTGATATGCCAAATGAGGTGAGGCAGTAAACAACTTATTCAATTGTCTAGAGAAATAGTCTAGAGCTAGAATGAAATATGTTGGAGACAATGGGTCTCCCTGCTTGATACCCCTGGAAGCATTAAAGAAGCCATGGCATTAACCATCAATCAAAACTGAATGAGCATTGCACTTCAGCCACCTGCGGATCAAATTGATGAAATTCTCATTAAAGCCTCTGGCAGATAAAGTGTCAAGAATAAAATCCCAGTTGATGGTGTCATAGGCTTTGCTTATGTCAAGCTTGAAAATGGAATTTCCCCCTCTACAATTTCTGTCTAGATCCAATAGAAGTTCCTGGGCAAGAAGAATATTATCTGTAATATTCCTCCCTTTAATAAAAGCCACTTGATTGTCACTGATGAGGTGCTGGAGATGTGGTTGAAGCCTGAAAACAATGATCTTGCTAATCAATTTCGAGATCACATTAGTTAGGCTGATGGGCCTGTAATCCCCCCAAGTTTTTCTATTTTGATTCTTTGGTATGAAAGTAATGGTAGAAGCACTGAAGTATCTAGGGGGATCCACACCAAGAAAGAAGTGTTGAACAATCTGCATAATATCTTTATTGGTCTTGCCCCATGTGGCTTTATAAAAAGTTGAGGTATACCCATCTGGCCCAACAGCTTTATGACCATCAGTGGAGTCTAACGCAAGTTTTATCTCATCTTCCAAAGGAGTACTAGTAAGATTTAATCCTTGGACATACTGTTGGCAGTCAGAAAATATATCAACATCAATTGGGCTTCTATCTGTTTGGTTACTGGTAAACAGATCTTGGAAATATTGTACTGCATCACAAGCAATTTCATCAGCATTAGTAGTTTCTGATCATTAGCATTGGTGATGCTTAGAATCATATTGCACTTCCTCCTGTAATTGATACAGGCATGATAATATGTAGTATTTCTATCTCCATCAATAAACTTAGAAACTACTGCCTTCTATTTTAAAAAACATCCCTGGTAGTTGATTTGTGCAAGGAGTCTCTCATTTTCTTGATGAACATCAAATTCAGAATTAATCCCCATCTATAGTCCTTCTTCCAGTCTGTGTACTTCTTTTTGGATAACATCAAGTTGCTCATTTACATTACCAAATCTATCCCAATTCCATTTTCTAAGATGGGAGGGCAAATTCTTTTGCAGAATCCACAGTCTGATCCAATGGTTTGCATCATTATTAGACTCCCAATTTTTATCAACTTTTTGAAGAAATTCAGGATGTAAGGCCCACATATTCTGAAATCTAAAAGGAGTGTTAGGAGGTCTGACAGAATTCTATATAGAGAAAAGAATATGTCTATGATATGAACTAGCCATAGCAAGGTGTGTGACAGTAGAATAGGAAAAGGTTTGAAACCAAAGGGAAGTGTCAAGCAGTCTATCTAGTCTTTCCCACAGTGTACCTCTCCTCCAAGTAAATTTAGGCCCCTGAAAGCCTAGATCAAATAAACCAGCATTATTGATGAAGTTGTTGAATTTGGTAAAAGAAGAAGGAAAGGGGGCATTACCCCCTCTTTTTTTAGTTGGGGAAGTGATGCAATTGAAGTCACCACCTAAAATCCAAAAGGAATCAATATGCTGTCCCAGTTGTACCAGATCATGCCACAAAGTTTGCTGATGTTGGGCAGATTGTTAACATGAATAAAGGAAGCATAACCCACCTATGCTCCAATAGATAATTGTATGTGAAGAAATTGTTGATGATCAAGAAGCAAGGTGCACTGAATTTCAGGTTTGACAAACAGCCAGGTTTTATTATTTGAATTGGGATAGAAAATGAATTTGGCAAACTTTTTGGTAATATTTTGGGGATATTTTGTAACCATAGGCTCATGAATAGCAAAACACCAAATCTTATGAGTTCTTATGAGATGTTTCAATCTCCTAAGAGAGGAGGGGTGAGCCACTCCTCTAATATTCCAACACAAAATATTAATCATGAGAATCTTTAATATTCTAGAAAGGAAAATTAATCATTGATAGGTGGAAGTTGAATAGAGGGCTGAGACCTTGATGTAGTTCTTCCTCTATTATAAGTAGAGGTAGAGCCATTGCTAGTCTTAGCCTTCCCTTCATTCTTCAGAGAAATTGTTCCTTGTAGAAGTTGTTGCACATTAAATGTCTGTTTTTTCTTCTTCCTAGTCTTCTGAACATCTTCTAATGTCTGTTGCAATTCAGCAACAGCAGTATCAACAATTTTTATACTAGTCTCAGTGTCATGAAGACTGTTATGAACATTTTTCCCTTTCCCTCCAAGTGAAGGAGAAGGGGGGGTAATTATAGTAACTTCATTGATTTCTGCTCTCACCACTCTCCCTGGATTGACCTCCATGTTACCTTAGGATTATGATAGTTCCCCCAAATGAATCTCAAGAGGGAATATCATCAAAATTCTGTGGATGATTATTTTTAGCAGAAGGAGTACCTCTGATTTGCTTGACAGCTCTACTGTCATTAAGTTGACTGTTTTCATTAGAATTGATGCTTGGAACTTGGTCAGCAACTTGTCTAGCCACCCTTGGGTTCTGGACAGATGTCTTTTTTGTAGGGGGCTGGAGCCTAGAACATCTCTTAATAGTATGACCAAACATTTTATAATGTTGACAGAAAAATGGTTTTTGTTCAGCAACTATTTCCTGCCAAAATCCTTATGCTTCTGATCTAATCCATATCCTCTTTATCTCTAGAAGGGTTATGTCTCTCTCAGCTTGAATTTTGGCAAGTGCAGGTCTTGCCTTGTTAAAGGTAGGAGTATCTACCTTAAGAAATGTGCCTAATTCTCTCCTAATATTAAAGAGGGCATTAAGTTTGAAGTAAGGTAGTGGAAGACCAAAGATCTTAAAACAAACTGGAACCACAGGAGGCTCCTTGGTTGGGTCAAAGTCCTTAGTCCTTTTTTGTATTTTCATTGTAATCCTAGCAATTATCACTGCCTATTTAGCAAATAGCCTAGCATAATCTTCCTCTATAGACAGTTGGATAAGAAGATGCCTGTCATCTATCAAGTCAAGCTTCCACTCTCCAATAAAATTCAGGGAGTCAAAAAAGCTTCTAACAAGATCCATTTTGGGGTGGCCCAATTGGAATTTTCCCACTAAAGTGAATCTAACTTCTTCATTCAATGAAGCAATTTCAGTGGCAGATAAATATACAGTAGTTTCTCCATCTTTAGTGCCAAGGGGGTGAATGCAAGGATAAACCCCCTTACCAGCAGCTCCATTGTGAAATTCCCGAGGGAATATTAATTTTGTAGGATCTTGAAGGGTATCATTGGCATTACCAACAACACCAGCATAGGCAGCTTTAGTCTATTGTGAACATGTGTGGACATTAATAGGAGTGGAAATTGCAGAACAAGCTTCAATAACAGCCACAAACAGAAAACCAGAGCTTCCCAGTAGAGAAAAAGCAGAAAGAACAAATTTCAGAAGGCCAAAATAGAAACCAGAGAAGTGTAAGAGAGAAACTCCAGCTCAATAGAACAGTAACCAGTCTGAAAAACATCAAACTCGGGAAAACCCAAAGAGAAAAACCATCAAAGGAAATCCAAAAGAAGTGAAAAGCACTCCTCACCACCTTACCAGCACCCACAAGACACCACCAGCAGCTGCACAGCTTCATCTCCCTAGAAACCCTAGCAGAGCACTAGCTCCAGCCGCCAACTCCATATATTTGTAAGAACTAAACGTTTGCACCAATTTGTTAGCTAAAAAGGATAACTTAGTGGTGAAACATTGAAATAACAAGTGTTCAGCTTCTTACTTGAGAAACACAACCCGTCGTCATATTCAAAAGAAAAGCTAGAAAAAAAAAGTTGTTACTAGAAATAGTAGTATAAGGGGAGAATAAAGAAGAAAAGAAAAGAAAAACCAAAAGCTGTAAAATTTTGAGGAGAAGCGTGAGGTAGGCACAATAAAAATGCAAGTAATACAAAAAAGTCGAAAGGGGGTCAATGAGACTGAAGTGGTAAACTAAGCATTGATCTCACCATTAGAACTACGTTATGAGTTATTCTAAAGGATATGAATTAAGTGAGCTCTAAGTTGGTTAGAATCTACTGCAATTGCACTAAAGATATATGGTGTTCATGTAATAGATTCTATATGACACTAATTAAAGGATTTGTGGAGGTTATCTTAAGTAATGCTAGAAGCGAATTAAGGAAAGGTCAAATCCTCAACCATTAATGATAATCAATTCTAAATAGCATTTCCACTCTTTCTTGAATTTTATAAGATAGTTTGAAAGATTAGAAACTCTACAAGAGTACTAATTTTCTCAAAAATCTTAGCTGAGCCTTGTATTTGAAGGTAAGTAAAAGGGTAAGTTTGGGGGTATGAATAAGTTAAATTTTACGTTATTTTATCTACTATTTTCTCTTAGTTTTACATCTTAATTTTATTTATTTAATATAGATTTATGCTTAAGAAAATTATATGTTTCATGTTGTGCAAGATGCAGGAACTGAACACAAACGAGATGGAATGAGAAAATCTAACTTAAAAGGGCCTCGAAGCGACATGACCATGCCTAAAGGTGGCTTGGCAATGCTACTGATTGATCGAGATTTGTGTGACCATGCTAAAAATAGCATGACCACACCATCATGTTTAGTAAGGAGGCATGACCACGCCAGCCCCAACAAGGGCGTGACCATGGTGATGAGTGAGAAACACTTTAGAAAGAGAATTTGTGGGCATAAACCATGGTTCTTACTATAAAATTAAATTTTAATTCTTTTATGAGGGATTTCTACATTAGAGAAGACTTAGAAGCAAAAAGATGATAGTTTGGTAGAGGTATTGAGGGAACTCTTGAGGGTTGTCTTCCTCTTTGGGTAGGAACCTTCAAGAAAGAGTTTTTATTTGCTTTGTGAGTTGTGAGAGATTGCGTATGAGAGGAAAATTTGTTGAATTCATAGAGAAGACAAGTTATTATAAGTTTTTCATGTTTATGTGTTGGCTATTTTTTTTTTAAAATAAGATTTTTAAAATTTAGATTTTAAAATAAAATGTACTGTAATTTTAATTTTGTGAAAATGGTATTTTTTATTATTTTTGGAAAATGATGAGACCGAAT
>JXCR01084188.1:0-20007 GCA_002079205.1 Phalaenopsis hybrid cultivar | reverse complement strand
TTTTAATATCTCAAAATTCTCCAAACCAATTCATCCAAAAAGGGTTATCTTTAGAATTAATATTTGCATTTAGTTATAGTTACTATCTTTACATTTAACACTTACATTTAGGAGTAGTTGCTAGATAAAACATCATCTTAATCGGCATTCCAAACTAAAGACTAATTGTAGTAGACTAGGATTTGACTAAAAACCTCTTACCTCGCTTCCCTGTGGGATCGATAAACGAGACTCCACTAGAGCCCTGTATTACTTGAGCGATACGTATACTTGCGTTTGAAATTGTGACTTTACAAAATCATTATAAATATATAAATCTGGGTTCATAAATTCTTGCATATAAAAAGTCGCTGTCAGTGCACAGTTGGCACCCCCTCCATGCATTGAAGCTCCCCTTCGAGGTTGAACTCTAGGACACTACTAGCTCTAGACATTCATTCTCTATAGTCAAGCCTAGCAACAAGCGTCTAACCCACATGGACAACGTAGTTCGACCTCACATAATTCATGACAAATTAAGACATCTAGTACGCAAAGAGTTCTCTATGAGGGATACAAGTCATTTCTCAGATCGAGGTGGTTCTCAGGAGACTTTTTTGTTCGTTGAGACTATCTTTCAACATCCTTTCCAACAAGATTTAAGCTTCCAAGCGTTGATGCTTATGATGTGACGTTTGACCCATATAAACATGTTGATCACTTTAGAACCATCATGCATATACAAAGTGTCTCTGATGCGCTTTTGTTAAGTTTTTCCCGCAATTCTTAAAAGCCAAGCACACACTTGATTTTATTCACTCTCAGGGGGAGATGAGTTCACTGAAGTCTTTTTGTGGAGCAATTTATCGCGAATCGAAGAATTATCAAGGATTCCTCTCACTTTTTCAAATTCATCAAAATGAATGGGAGTCATTGAAAAATTAATTTTTGAGACTCGATCGAAGCTCGTCAAATCCGAGGAGTCGGAACTACTTAGAGGTGTTTTCTTGCGGGGACTATATTCTGGTTCTTTCTACTTATCTTTGATGAGGGAGATAGTTCATTCATATGATGATATTGTCCATCATGTAGATGCAAAAATTACTTATGAAGAAACAATTAATACACATAAAAAGTAATTTGAACAGCAAGCAAGAAAATATAAGAACTCCATAGATATTTCTCAACTATCTTAGCAAAAGAAGTACGAGCGTCGAAAAAATTATGGGTTGCTTGCTTGATTGTAGAGACGTTAATCTCGGTTAGAGAAAGAGTATACGTCGCTTAACACATCATGTGTCAACATCCTGATAGTGATTCAGGATAAGAAAACTCTTAAGTGGCTACCTCTATTGAGGTCAAATACGGGGAATCAAAAACAGTACTATCAATTCCATTGAAGTCGTTGCTATAATGTAGAAACGTGTTTTCAACTCAAAAAGGAGATCGAATGGTCAATACGACAAGGGTATTTAGGATAGTTCATTCAAAGTAAGATTGTCAATATTAATAATGCCCCTACTGAGGGGCAGCAAGCTCAAAAGCAATAGTGAGAGAATTGTTAGACTATTGGCAAAATTGCAACGATCATGGGAGGACCATTGGTATTCAAGAAAGTTCTTCTCACTTCCTATAAGCCAAAAAAATCTCGCGCTAGTCACTCTATCACTTTTGATGAATCAGATCTTAAGAGGGTCCAAATCCCTCACCAAGATCTTATTGTAATAAGTGTCGGAATTGGTGACCTTTGCTATAATGTAAAGAGAATCTTGACTGACAGAGGGAGTTCAGATGTTTTATTTTACTCAACTTTTCTTGGTTTGGAGTTGACTAGGAAAAAATTGCAATCTATTGTCGGGTCTCTCTATGACTTTGATAATCAATCAATGCATGTTGAGTGAGAAATCACTCTCCCCATTGGTTAGGAGTATGGTTGCAATTGAATCGAGTCGAGTATATCATTGTTCGAACCTGGCTTATTATAATTATAAGTTGTTTGTGTTCGGCTTGAGCTTGTGTCAAGCTTTCGTACATTATTCAAGCTTGATCTGTTTAATTTTTTTAATGTTTGAACTTGATTTATACTTAATTTCTTTATGACAATTGAACGAGTATTTAAACGAGCTTATTGACAAGCCAACAATTCAAATGAGAATCTAGATGTTCATATAAAAAAATTAATAAATTATTTTGCAATTTTAATATGAGCTACTAATTTGTTGATTATAAACTCTAAAATATTTAAATTTTACTAATTAGTTGTATAACTCTTATTGATTTGACTACACTACTTCAAATTTTGTAAGTGGAAGAACTAAATTGATCATAAAATTTATAGGAATGATTATTTACTTAATCATATTAATAAGAAATTAATAGCAATAAGACAATTCACACTGGTTCAAATTTTGTAAGTTGAAGAACTAAATTGATCATAAAAGTTATAGGGATGATTATTTATTTAATCATATTAATAAGAAATTAATAGCAATAATACGATTCACTTTAAAGTTGTTCGTAATTGTATTGTGATGCTCATAAAAAATAAACTCATTACATTTAAGATTAGAAACTCTTCAAAAAAATTTTTTTTGACAATCTCTTTAACTGTAAATATCTCATTATAAATTACCATTCACTTATTAATAAAATAAAAATATAATTAATAATTAAACTAAAGTGTTATTGATATAATAATATATTATTATTAAATCTATATTTTAAAAAATTATAGCTAATTAAATTTTATTTAACTAATATATATAATACGAGTTATTATCTGGTTTGATATCGAGTATTTAATAAGTTACTTGTTGAACGTCAAACAAGTTTGTTCGTGAAAATAAATGAACAAGTTCGATTATGTTCAGGTTCAGTTCGTTTAAGCTTCGAACTTTTAAGAACGACTCAAACTTGTTTGTTTACTAATTTAAACAAACATGATCGAGCCTTAATCCCGTCCCAATGGCTCTATTTATAAGCCAAAATTCAGAATTTTCACGCCAAAAACCAAAAAATTTGAAATTTAGCTCCATTGCGTCACCACTTCCGTTCATATTAGCTTATGGGCCCCTCTGCCTTCTTAATGCATAATTGTACTTATTCGCTTTTGGGAACACACATACACGCCCGTGCATGCATGACTATTCCTCCATATGCTTATCACTCCCTCACAGTCATTGGTATCGTAAGAGTAACGTTGCTGGCTCCACCATTATCTGCAAACCACAGCTAACAGGCCACTGCCCACTGTGATAACGACAACCTAATTCAAACTTCACATATTACTCTGGACAACTCAAAACACTTCAAAATATAAAGTTATATAATATTTAGTTTTGGATAAAGCAAATGACTGCCTGAAAATAAGGGGCAACTGATGAGTCATAAAAAAATCTATCATTTGCACGAATCTCGAGGCATGTTTGAGTAGAAATATTCTAGAATCAAATTAAAGATCATTCAGGACCCCTATTTCAGCAATTTTATTGTCAAACTGATCGTCTTAATTCAATGATACGAAAATTTATTTAATTTAAATCCAGTCAAGCCATTAAGGGTCAGTTTGGGACAGCTTATTTAGTGTGGTGACGTTTTAAAAACGCACCTGACCTTTTTGGGTAGACTGCGTTTTGACAGCTTGTACGTTTTCAAAACTCTAAAAACAGTATTTTCACACCGCACCGTCTAGATGGGGTGGCAACTTTCTGGTTACTGTCTGACTTTTTCAAAAAAAAATAAAAATTTGTAGTAGTCACTGCACCTAGCTTATCGACAGCTTATTTTTAATCAGCTTATCAGCAGATTATTCAATAAGCTATAGCTGCCCCAAACAGACTCTAAATCACTTTTGTAGGTTTGTAATCGTCAATTGGATGGTCAAATGAACTTCAAATTTGACATATTTATATTTAAATCAAGTGTCTCTACGAAAGAAATACAAAGACTATAAGGTCGCTTAATTCCAAGGTCATTAAGATTCTCAAATCATTTTAAAAAGATCAGTATGAGTCATCTGATCAGGTGGTTGGGGAAGTTATTCGCTAAAAGATGATAATGCCCTTACCTTAAACTAAATACTTACCTTAAACTAAATAACCTTTTCATTGTCATTTTCTTTGAGAAGCCTGCATATGCCTATCATTCCAAATAGTTCATAGCGCAGATAGGAAAAAAAGTATCTGAAGTGTATAATTGCACTAAAAATATGAATACCTCCCTAATAAGAGAAGATGGTATTAATGTAATCAACAGCAATTTTGATGCCAGGAAGCTTATAAAGCTCCTCTAGATATTAGCATTGCAATGTAATATGTGAGATGCTATTTGAAAGTTTAATTGTANATATATATATATATATATATATATATATATATAACAAAAAAAAGGATTGCAAAGTGTGTTTGCGATCCATCCGTGTACTGTCCAAGATGAGCCTCAAAACCCAAGAATCCAGAGATCTTACATATTTTGTATATATATATATATATATACTTTTTTGGTTACCCGGATCATCCTTAAAAGTTGCTTACAAGAATTCAANAGTGCATTTGCGATCCATCTGTGTACTGTCCAAGATGAGCCTCAAAACCCAAGACCCCAGGGATCTTACATACTTTGTCTACCAAAGATTCAACCGGTTCGCGCGCGCGCACACACACACAAATATATATATATACTTTTTTGGTTACCCGGATCATCCTTAAAAGTTGCTTACAAGAATTCACATCATGCAGGGTGACAGAACTCTGGCAAACTACTTGAACGGTCGCAATTTCCCATTCAACATAGAGTCGGTCATGTTTGGACGAATCCTTGAAGGTCTCAACCCAATCAAAAGAAGCGCATTGATTATTAAACAGATAATGCGACAAATAATCACTTCTCTTAAAAGGATCCATGATACAGGCATTGTTCATCGTGATATAAAACCAGCCAATTTGGTGGTGACAAAAAAGGGTCAGATCAAACTTATAGATTTTGGTGCAGCGACGGATCTTCGCATTGGCAAGAACTACATACCTGATAGTGGATTGCTTGACCCTGATTACTGTCCCCCTGAACTTTTTGTGCTTCCAGAAGAAACTCCAACTCCTCCTCCCGAACCTATTGCAGCCATTTTGTCTCCAGTTCTGTGGCAGGTTTATTCTAGTTTTTTTTTCTCCATGCTCATTTACTATGAACTGTTAAGAGTATTCCTATTTCCCAGAGTTTATAAAGTTTCAATTTAATCTCTATGCTCTTTTAATGGGGGCTGAAATAGACTATTTTAGCACATATTTCAGCCCATATTGAAAGAGTATGGGGACTAATTTGGCACTTTTATAGATTCTGGGATTAAAATGGCCTCATGTAATAATAGTCAATGGACTATTTTGACACTTTGCTTAATTTGTCATCTCAAAGGAAAAAAAAACGAATATCCTTGCCTTAAAACAACTTTAGCTTGATTGAATAAATTGTAATTCTTTTCTTAGTAACATTTCGTTTGTTCTTTTTAGGGGACATTTATGTACATTTCACTCAATTCCTATCTATTTACATATCTAACACCTAAACTTTAATTTTTACATTAATACCACCAAAATTCTTCATATAACATAAAAAATACCGCCACTTCAACTTTTAAAAAGTGAAATACACCTTTTCACGTATAGGTAAAGTGGCATGTATGTGAAAATTGAAGCTTAGATATTAGATATGTAAATACATAAGAATTGACTGGTATATCTTCCTTTTTTTATTACTGCAGCTTAATAGTCCTGATCTTTTTGATATGTACTCCGCTGGCATAATACTCATGCAAATGGCAGTCCCCAGTTTAAGATCTGCTGCTGCTCTGAAGAACTTTAATTCAGAACTGAAGGCAGTTGGCCATAATTTGAATAAATGGAGGGAAGTCACTCGTTCGAGGCCAGATCTGCGCATTCTAGATCTTGATTCAGGCAGAGGTTGGGACTTAGCGACGAAACTTATTTCAGAGAGAGGCTTTCTTAGAAGAGGCCGGCTATCTGCAGCTGCTTCCCTAAGGCATCCATATTTCTTGTTGGGTGGAGATCAGGCTGCTGCTGTATTATCAAAATTGAGTTTGAACAAGCAATGAAATCACCCAACTTTCTGGTAATTTACACTTTTTATCTATTTTTGTTATGTTTCTGTAGTAGCTTCATATTATCTTATTCTATGTGATTATATAACCAAATTTTTCTTCAAGAGTTCAATCCAAATTTCTGGTCATTCAACTAAGCTTGACAGTTGAAGCTTTAATTGAGCTTTTTTGCATGATTTTCCCACCTCTGTTACTTTGTGCACGTACTTTTTTTTGTTGGTTTTGGATATATTTATTATTAGAATATTAGAATATTAACATATAGATTATTATATTAATTGCTTTGATTTTCTTTTATTTATTTTCTTTTTTCCCTTTATTTTGTTTTTATTTGTTTCCTTACTAGTAGATTTTGTAATAGGTATTTATACCCATTTTTGCATCACTAATAATCAAATTGGGTTCTATTCTAACATGGTATCGGAGCAATGGCCCTAAGCTAGCAGCCGACTAGGTCTGATGCGAGCCGCCGAAACCTCTGTCTCCCTGTCCAGATTCCTGTTGTTGGAACCTCTGGTCTCTTTGCATCCGTCCAGGTCTACTCTCCTCTAATCGAGCCAAACAGGTTCCATGTTTACCATAGGTTCCCGCACTGCTTCAAGCTCTGATTCAGTAAGATGCCATATTGCTTTAGGTTTGTCGCATGTACCCCCACTACTTCAGGTTCCCGCACTACTTCAGGTTCCCAAAATTGAGGATCTGTCAAACCCGTCAGCTTCAGGATCTGCCATCCAGAACCTCTGCTCTGGTCACCTAGGGGCACCTTCCAGCTGGCCAAAACCAACGAGAACCCTTTCAGAGGCAATATTCCTCCAAACAGTCGAAAAGTTGTAATGTCTCGACAACCTAACATCTCATCTGGCTCAATTGAAGTCACGGTAGACTCCTCCAGCACTGAGTCGTTGTTCATGATTCCTCCGAAGGATCAATTCTAACCTTCGTTCCTCCACAGATCGGAAAACAGAAAAACAACATGAACTTTTTGATTGCAACCCATAAACTAAACAACAGTAAGTTTATCCAATGGTTCCAATCTGCGTCATTTGTCAAAGGGCGTGAGAAATTCTGTCATCTCACTGGTGTGATTCATAAACCTCTAAAGGCCGACCCAACATGTGAAGCTTGGGAAGTGGAGAATAGTGGTTGATCAACTCCATGGAGACTTCTATTGGCTGATCATATATGCTCCTTCTTTCGGCTAAGGCTCTCTGGACGGCAGTCTGTGATACCTACTCAGATGTAGGGAACTCCAGCTAACTTTATAAGGTACTAAGAAAATCCGTGAGGCAAAACAAGGTTCGAGGACTGAGACGCGGTACTACAATAATCTAGTTTCATCATGGGTGTAATGCGACCTGTATTATGACTACACTTGGAAATCTCTGGCTAACCTATTTCTCTTTCAGAAAATTATCGAAAGGACCGCATGTTGCAATTTTTCGCAGGCCTCAACAAAGATCTTGACAAATTTCAAGGCCATATCCTTGGTCGAGATCCTTTTCCTTCTACTCATGTTGTTTTCACTGAGATTCTTCGCAAAGAGAGCAGGGGTTCTTAATCCCAGGCTGGTCACCTCACTTGTGTTAGTGTCACAAGCTCAACCACACTCGTGATATATGTTAGAAGCTCCATGAAAAAATCCCATCCAAACTTTTGGCCAAATCTTCTGCTGACAAAGGTCTCGTTAAAAATTCTGAATTCAATACAGTATAGTCAGTCTCTACTAAAAACTATATGGAATCCTCCAACTCTCGCAAAAGTCAAATGGAGCACTAATCAAGTTGTTTGGATCCAACCCGCTCTCTTCCGACCCTTTGACCTCCCACCTTCGTCAAGGTATCAATCCTATCGCACTCACTTATTTTGCCCCTTCTAGTCCATAGATCATTGATTCAGGTGCCACAGACCACATGACTGGAAGCTCTTAAACCTTCTCAACATACTATCATTGTTCAATGAAGGATACTGTTAAAATTGTTGACTGATCCCAAAGTTTCATTGTTGGTAAAGGGTTTGTTATTTTAACAACAGGTCTAACTCTGGAATCTGCGGTACATGTATCTCTGTTGTAGTGTAAAATTTTATCTGTCAGTAAGTTGGCATATGACATTGTCGGCACTATTTTGGTTTGGAGGAGTTACACGTAAGAAGTTGTCGGTTATCAAAATCGAAATCTCATCGCCCGCTTTGAAAGGACATTTTAATATTTAGAAAAATATGAAATCAACTCGATCAAATAAACTGAGAAATGTATGACGTCCATTTGGTTTGCGAAACCATTTTATTTGTCTTGCGAAACCATTTTATTTGCCAACAATTTTCCCTATTTAATATGAAGAATTAAATAAGTTTATATTAAGTCGGGTTCGGAAAAACTTCCTATAAGAGCAAACCCCTATAGTTAATTATATCTTAAATAACCGAAGTAACCTAAGAATACTCTCGATAAAAAT
The DNA here is from genome assembly GCA_002079205.1 of Phalaenopsis hybrid cultivar. Classification (NCBI taxonomy): domain Eukaryota; kingdom Viridiplantae; phylum Streptophyta; class Magnoliopsida; order Asparagales; family Orchidaceae; genus Phalaenopsis; species Phalaenopsis hybrid cultivar. Next base: position 11,466 of record JXCR01084188.1, on the reverse strand, counting down.
TAGGAAAAATTATCTTCAAGGAGGTCAAAAGGATAGGTCTTTTCAACGAAATCGGACAAAGATGTGTGAAATGGTATTAGCTCAAATTTGGAGCATTTTGTTTTTTTTTTTTTTGAATTCAAAGGAGGAAGAACTAGGGGATGTCACAGATCCGAGGGAGAACTTCGGTGACTTCTCATTCTATCATATGGTTTGGCTTCAGTTTAGAGGAGAAATTATTCAAGTGTTTTATATTGCCAATTTTATTTATTTAGGGCTTACACTTGTATGAAACGATCACACAAATTGACTGGAAGATGTGAGGATTTAGGTCGTGACGGACGACAACCTTGGAATCCTAAAACGAGTTAGAGCTTATATTGTACAACATGGTTGTACAAAAACCTAAAGATGAGTTGAGGATTTATGTTGCACTAGGCAGACAACATTGAAATCCTATGGCTTTGTTGTTTAATTCTAAGGAAAGAAGTTGATTTAGCTGGAGAAGACAGGTTTTGCTGTTGAAGATGGTTGTGCTGCCCACCATGCTAGCTCCAAGCTCATCGTCGTGGCGAGTTTAAGTTTTCTAGGGTGTCAAGTTACGATGTCAAATCAGACGGCCCTATGGTTGTAGTTCTTTAAATTTTATGGGGGATGTTAAAGTTGATTAGAGCGACACCGGTTAGGATCTCACGGTTCCCTCGTTTTGGCACCACTATTTCTATTGGATTCACTTAGTCCAAATGAATTTACTAAACTCAAATTAATGAGTTCCATAATTTGATTTAGACCGTGGGAAGCCTTGTTAGCAACCGTAGGTTACCTCATCCGAGGGGTTCATCATCGATAGAGACATCTTAATTTAGTTGAAGTTGTAGTTTTATGTGATGTTTGTGATTAAATTTTGATTTCATTTAAACCATTGGAAGCCTCGTTAGCAACCGTAGGTTACCTCCTCCGAGGGATTCCCGATCATCATAGAGATATCTTAATTTAGTTGCAATTATAGTTTTGTGTGATGTTTGTGATTAAATTTTGAGTTGTTTTATATTTTGAATGTTGTGAGGGTGAATTTATCTTGGTTGATTTTAGTTTTAGTTTTGGTTTTGGTTTTGTGACTATCCTGATAGTTCTAGTTTTCATGAAGGGTGACATTATTGTTTAGCATGCAAATTTTGTATTAACATCAAAAGTACAGTATGAAAATACAATAAATATGGCACTGTAAATTGTAAAAGTGTACCTGACAAGTCTTCTCGTTCCACCACTTGAAACTCAAAATGCTTGTCAGGGCATTTTATATGAAACAGGAAAGTAAAGTTTTGGCGACCTACCTAACCCTATGTCATATCTTGGTGGGTCTCTATTAGTTTGATTAAGGATGATTTTTGTTAAGCAAAACATATTGAGTTTAGTATACCTCCGAGGTATCCAACAGGTCTAGAGAAAGAAGCAAGTTCATGCTTCCCTCTTATCACCTGGTGAAAAGCCTCGAGCTCATTTAAACTTATTATGTTGTTTAATAATTCATCCTATGAATGCCTTAATGCTCAATGAACATTAATGTCCTAATTATCCCTAAGAGTATGGTAATTATCATTTGTAATTTAATTTTGAAGATTATGTGAATGAAAACCCTTAAAGGGGGCAAGCTAGTGTTGTTGGAACACTTGGCCAAATTTTGGTCATAATTGGACTTGTAGTGTGTTAAAGGTCTTAAATTTTAACTATGTTTTCTTTTCTAATCCTCATTTAATCAGTCTTGATTTAACTTAGATCACTACTAAGCCCTTAAGACCTAGGTGAGTGTCTTAATTAATTTTGAAAAGGTTAAGTTTTAGGTGATCATTTTTTTATTATTTGAATTTCATTTGAACATCAAATAGGGGTATTAAATTGAATAATTATTGACTTCAAAAATCATACCCCTAAGTCCTAGGTTCATTAAATTTTAATAATTTAGAAATTTATTAATTTACATTTTAATTAGGAAAGTGAGGTTGGTTTCTATCAATTAATCCCCTTTTTAATTTCAGTCATCCAAACAAGTTAATTAAGATCAGAGGTTGCACATTTCCCTCCTTGAATTAAGTCTAAATGTTAATTAAGGCCAAATTCCTAAAATTACACTTTTGCCCCTAAGGCTCTAACACTTCATAATTTATTAAATTCAAATCAAATGACTTTGAAATTTTTATCCTACCTCATTCATAGGTCAATTAAAACATCAGAGGAGAAAATGTGATTTTTTTAAATTTAATTTAATTTATATAATTATTTTCATGCAAAAATAAGATTTTTCAAAGAAAATTTGCTAATTTGACCAAGATGAAGCCTAATCACTTGAAATTTTTATTGGAAGTAGACCTAGACCACAGAGCCATTTGGAAAAAATTTCATGATTTTTTGAATTTTATTTGAATTATTAGAATTCTTTTAAGTTCTGGGGTTTTTATTAAAGATAAAATATTTTAAATGGGAAATCTCTTTGAGGTCAGAGAACCCTGAGAAGCAAATTTTATATTTTTTTAGTTTTTCTTTGATTTATTGGAATTATTTTAGTGGAAATCCATTTTTTAGCCTTTAAAATTTATTTTAAGCTTCAAAATACAATATCTTTATTTAGAAAATCAGGAAAAATATTTCAATTGCTTCTAAATGCTTAGAAAATAATTTAAAACATCTTCCATGAATTTTATTATTTTTGTGATTTTTATGAATTTTTAATTATTTAAATATTTAAAATTAGGTTAAAAATAAAATTTTTTATTTTAAATACCATTTTATTTTTATAAAATTCCCCTGATCACAAAGAACTCCAAAAACAAGTTTTCATAATTTTTTGAGTTATATTTTGATCATTAAAAATCATTTTAGTGCCAAAAAAGATATTTAACTTGAAAAATCAATTTAGGTTATCAAATGGACTCAAAATGCTTTCAAATTTTTATAGTGAGTATCTGGATCTTAGACAACAGTGGAGATAAAAAATCAAGTCATTTTGATGTTTATATTTTCTAAAATTAATTATATTAGTGATTTAGGGTTTAGACAAATTAGGTTTATTTTGAATGACTTGACTCATGAGAAATTTTCCTAAAGGTTCTCTGGTCATCATAAATCTTCCAAAATTTTCTTGAATTTTTCTAAGCAATATGCTAATTATTATGATTAATTTATTCAAATAATAGACAAACTTGAAAAATATGGATATCTGTTTAGAGGTCTCCTCTGACTTTAGAAACAATCAGGGAGTGTTACCTTTAACAGAGGCTACAACATGCCAAAAATTCAAGATATGGTGATAAGTCTATATGCATGGAGAATTAAAAAACTCCTAACACTAATTCATTTTTTAAAAAATAAAATATGCATCAAATAGACACAAATCCACATTGTTCTTCTCTGTTCATTGAGCAAGAGGGTATTTTTATTTTAATTTTGTGATTTTTCTACACCAAGATATGGATTTTTGAAGTTAGGGTGTATTTTCTGAATTTTTTTATTCCCTATTTATCTATTTAAACGTGCGGCGCCACATCATCCTAGGCAGCTCCGAAGCTCCACGTGTCGTGCTCCCGTTCGACATCGTCATCCACTTCAGCGCTGACTTGGCCCGCGGTTTATGTCTCAAAGCGCTGTTCGGCTTCATCTTGACCGTCCATCCGATACATGCTTGATCGAGCGGCGCTCAGTCATCGTCCCCAATAGCTTAGCCTGAGAACCGTTCATCTTCCAAGCTTGATATCTCACCCATTTCTCAACCAAATTAAGTGAATTAATTTTTTTAAAATGCTTGTCTAGACGAGGGGAACTTATCCATACTGTTAAGATGTCATGAAATTAAGCTCAGGCAAATGGAGAATCAAAATAGGCTCGGGATGAGGAAGAGTTCAATACCTTTGCTCTGAGAAGGGAAGCTTCAATCAGAGATGCTTGACACGTTCGTTGGAGACCAAGGAGGCTAGAGATTGAGCCTCTTGTTGTGGTGTAAGGTCTAGGTATGAATTCGACTAAATTCGATTTCTGGTGTTGATCAAAGTCTATGCTAGGGGCTTAGTGGAAGGGGGATTTGATAGGGCTTTGTCTTCTTTCAGTGTTGTGAAGATGTGGGTACAAGTAATTGAAGTTTGGTGGACTGTGGGAGTGTAATGAGCTCTGTCCTGGTTTTAGGCAGAAATTTGAACTCAAAATTGAGCTTCCACAGTGGGAATCAGTGGGGGAAGATGGTTGGATTGCACTGAGGAGGTCTCAAAGAAGCTCTGTGAGTGATTAGAGAAGCTCTCTCTTAGAAAATTTCAGCACTACCTCTATGGCCGTGGAGGTGAGCTTTTATAAAAATGGGTTTGGGGTGGCTGTCATGGCCAATGTTTGGGTGCAATGTGATGCTTAGGTGGAGGGCAGAGGGGCTCTACAATTTAAAATGGGTGAGCTGGCCTCTAGGTTTGAATTGGGTGAAGTTTAAGAGGGGTGGCCCTCAGTTTTGGCTTCTCCGGCAGGGGGAGGTGGCTAGGAGCTCAGGAAACCCAGGGGAATATGTCACAGCAATTAAATGAGTTGAGGTTTAGTTTTGGCAAAAATATCCAAGGCTTAAGCAAATATGGAATCAAAATCCCTTGATTTAGGGGACCTTTGGTCCATGTCTTAGCTTAGGTGGTTTTATGAGGTTTAGCTTGGTCATTAGGGTCCAACTAATGGCTATGGAGTCATTAATTTTGTGACTTTGGGGTGGTTAGGCTAATTTTAGTGCATGGGTCCAATGTGGGTTCAAATAACCAAAACTTGGATTTGGGCTAGGCTAGTCATGTCAATTGACCCAATTGATTGATGCATTTGATGTAGATGATTGTAATGAACATTTTTTGTGAAGGATTGAAAGGATTTTGAGTTCAATTGAAGGGTCAATTTGAATGAATTTTGAAAATTGGTCATTTGGGGGATGTTGGGCTAGACTTGGGTCTAGATGGAGCTAACATTGGGCTAAGTCCAAATTGATGGTTGAAAATGGTCAATAGGAACCTCATGAAGAGTTTTCAACATAAATTGGGTGTCAATTTTGGGGTTAAGGCATTCAATTTGATGAGACTTGGGGACATAGCCAATTTGGGGCAATTTAGGATTTTGGACTTAAGTTGAAATTAAATGAAATTGAGACTTCACCAAGGCCAATTGATGGTCAATTTTGATGTGCATGAATGTTATAAAGAGTTTTCAACATAAACCATGGCCAATTGAGGGGGCTATGGATTCAATTTGGTGAAATTAGGTCATGTGTCCAAAATTGGGGGTTTGACCTAAATCAAAAATTGTGCTCAAAGCATGGGCCAATTGAGTTTGGATTTGGTTTATTTTGGTCACATTAAAGGTGAATTTGAGTTTGGGATTGAAATTTGGGGAGATTGAGATCAAATTCATGGACATTTGAGTTGAATTTGGGAAAATTTGGGTCTTTAAAGGTAAATTTGGGGGGCTTGGTCAAAGATGGTCAAATTGGCCAAATTGGGTCATGTGGTAGTTGAGAAAAATGAAATTGGAAATATTTGGAATATTTTGGGTTCTTTTGGAATTTTTGAAATTTTGGGCTCAGGAGGTACATTTTGGTAATTTGGCAATTTTTTGTGATTTTGGGTAATTTGGGTGTTTTAAAAAGGTTTGAAATAATTTTTGAACAAGTTTGGGTATTTTGGATAAATTTGGGAATTTTGACCAAATTTAGGGTTTCAAGAGTACTTAGGTAATTTAGGGGAGTTTAGGGGCAAAAGGGCAGGCTGAGTGTTTTGGATAAAATTAGAGAACTAACCACCAAAAGTAAGCCATGGACCAATGGAAATCCCATTTGGGTCCTCTATGTACTAGTCTTAGCTAAACTCTAACCTAGGGCTAGTAAGTTTAGGGGATCATCTACATGAGTTTCCCAAAGGCTCAAGGGACCAAAGTCAGGAAGTTTAGGTTAGTGAGTGATTGTGAGTGAAGTGAGTGCCTTAGCTCTAGACCAACACCCAGGGTCAACCCTAAGGTCCAACATTCCTATAGGAACTCTCCTTGAGCTCCCCCATAATGACCTCACATATTAAGTGCTAGAGGTTATGACCAATATGTGGAACTTCAAGTTGAGTAAAGAAGAGTTTAGAATTTCTAATGGTGAGGGTGTCTTTTTCTAGTTCTCTAAGAATAGTCAATAGGATGTCCTGTGGCTAGACCTTAGGCTACTAAAGAGAAAGACTAGATCTCAACCAAAAGTGAGGTCAATAGACATTGATTGCACAGCTCATTTTTCCTTTGATGCCTATGTCTTTTAGGATAGTCGTTCAGGGAGGATGATGGAACTACTGAGCGAGTAGGTTGGCTCTACTTCTTCCAAGAGAAAAACATGGAGAATAAGGACACTCCATCTAGTAGTTACAGTTTATCTCAATTGGTTGAATATCCTATTATGTTGTACACTGTCGTTTGAATCATTCTAGTTTCCAGTATCTAAAATAATTGTATTTGTTGATGTTTACTAATAAAAAATCTTCTAATTTCAAATGTGAAACATGTCAGTTAGTTAAACATCATCATGTTTCTTATCCACCCTACAATTACACAGTTTACCCTCCTTTCTCTCTTATTCACAATGACTTATGGGGACCATCTCACGCTCCTCGCTACAAAAAATGGTGGTTCCTTGTTTTGATTGATGACCGCATTCAGATGACATAGGTCAATATTTTAAAAGATAAATCTGAAGATGTTGTCGCTTTCAAAAATTTCCACACCTTCATTTTTATCCAATTCAAAACTCCTATTCAAGTCCTTATGACTGACAATGGTCGTGAATTTTTTAACTCTCTATTAGGAGAATTCGTGGTAAGGCATCTTCCATCATAGCTCGTGTATCGACACTCCTCAGCAAAATGGGATAGCCGAGAGAAAAAACTGACATCTCCTCGACGTTACTCGCTCCATTATGTTTCACTTTAATGTCCCAAAACATTTCTGGAATGATGTCATTCTTACCGCCATTTATCTCATTAATAGAGTTCCCTAAAAAAATTCACAACCTTCATACCTCTTTGGTCGTCTTGAGATCATGCTTTCCTAACAATCGGGTCTACTCTACTTTAGATCCCAAAATTTTTGGATGCACATCCTTTGTTCGAAACACGGCCCCAATGCGGAGTAAATTTAATCCTAGATCCGTAAAATATGTTTTCCTTGAATACTTTGTCACTCAAAAGAAGGTATCGGTGCATTAATCCTACCACAAATAGGGTCTATGTCAGTGTTGATGTCTCCTATTTTTGAAAGTTTCCATACTTTCCTAACTCGGCTTCGAGTGAGGGGAAACTTGAGTTCTTGGATATTGTTTCTTACCCTACTTCTGTGGATGTTCCCCCCACGTCACTTACCATCGATGAACCATCTCTTCCTTTGGTTCCTCTCACTTCTTCTACCACCAAGGTGACCTCTGTCCATTTGGTACCACCAGCACATCCTCCTACTCTCTGTGTTTACACTCAATGCACTCGTTCTGATGCACCTACTCTAGAGCTTGCTAACCCCTTGCTCCTTGCTCGACCCTAAATCCCCTCCGAATGACATCCCCAGCACTACTCCTACTCCAAATGAGGAAGTTAGTTCTTCTAATAAGATATGCAATCAGACAAACTCTCTCTATCCCATGACAAACTATGTCTCTCTTCGCAGATTATCACCAGCCAACAAAACATTTTCTACGGCCTTGACCAATCATTAGCTTCCATCTACTATTGAGGTTGCCTTGCAATCCTAACATAGAAAGCTGTCTCCATGAAGGAGCTGAATGCCCTTCAATGAAACCATAATTAGGACATCGTTAGTCTTCCTTTGGGCAAGAAAGCAATGTAATGTCGATGGATTTTTAGCATCAAGTTTAAATCTGATGAATCCTTTGAACATAACAAGCCACAGTTGGTCGTCAAAGGGTACGCACAAACCTATGAAGTTGACTATGAGGAGACATTTGCTCCAGTTGCTAAATTAAACACCATTCGGGTCCTCTTATCCCTTGTAGTGAATTTTGATTGGTCTTTATTCCAGCTTGATGTCAAGAATGTGTTCCTGAATGACGATCTTAAAGAGGAGCTATATGTGACTCTTCCTCCAGACTTTGACTCCACTATCTTTTAGGGGCAAGTATGTAAATTGCCAAAATCCATCTATAGATTGAAGCAATCACCACTATTATGGTACGATAAATTCACAAAGGTGTTTGTATGCCATTGATTCACTCTGGCTCAATCAGACCTCACTCTCTTCTTCTGGCATTCGTCCAACGGCCAGGTAACTATCCTCATGATCTATGTTGATGATATTATTCTCACAGGTAATGATCTACCAGCATTGAAGCCACTAAAAGACGCACTTGCTGCTTCTTTTGAAATGAAGGACTTGGGATCTCTTTGGTACTTCTTAAGCATGGAAGTTGTTCAGTCATCTCAAGGCATTTACCTGTCTCAGCAGAAATATGTGATTGACCTTTTGACTAAGAACAATCTTCTCCTGTTCAAACCAGTGGTTGTCCCAATGTATCTCAATGAAAAACTTATTGATATTCTCAATGCAGTTCATGTAAACAAGGCTCACTACCAGCGTCTGGTGGAAAAACTCATCTACCTTGCCCATAAATGTCTCGATATATGTCACGCAGTTGGGATAGTCAGTTAATTCATGCATGATCCATATGAGCACCACCTCCAAGTCGTTCACCTGATTCTCCACTATTTAAAAGACATATCGGACTCAGATTCATTTTTTCCCCGCCACAGTCGTTCTATTGTTGTTTACACATGCAGATTGGGCTGGATCCATGATTGGTGATCTACCTCGGGATACTGCTAATTTGTGTGGGGAAACCTGGTGACATGAAAAAACAAGATGCAGTTTGTAGTTGCTCAGAACAGTGCGGAAGCCGAATTTTGGTCCATGTCCCCCAGGAATTTGTGTAGCTCTCTGATTACGCATCATACTCCACGAACTACGTATGACAATCTCGGTCCCCTACTGTTGTTCTCTGATAACAAATCTGTTATTAGCATTGCTCACAACCCGATACAACATTATTACACTATGCATGTTGAGATTTACCGTCACATCATTAAAGAAAAACTCGAGTTCAGGGAAACTTGCGTTCTGTTTGTGTCATCTAATGGCGAGCTGACAGATATTCTCATAAATAACATTCATCAGTCACTGTTTGATGATTTCAAATCCAAGTTAAAATAACTGACATCTATGCTTCAACTTGAGGGAAAGTATTTAAATATTAAAAAATTAATATACAAATTAGTTGCTTTTATTTACTTTTCTTTTTCCCTTTATTTTATTTTTATTTGTTCCCTTAAAACCAAATCGTATAATGGGTATTTATATCCTTCTTTGCATCATTAAGAATCATCTTGGGTTCTATTCTAACATTTATGTTTTGTAAAATTTCAGAGGGACTGATAGATCAAACCGCAACCTAATTCAAGGTTCTCCATTGCTTGAATGCTTTTGTTAGATCTTTCAATAGAAATCTCTGTAATATCAAGATAATTCTCATCAATTTTTTTTTTTTTTTTAAATGTAGGTACCCATTACATTTAATTTGTATTGCACTAATTTTAAATTAAATTTAATATGCATAAAATCTTCCTAACTAAAATTTAATCTTAATATCCATAACTTATTTTTTTAATATTGTGTTAACTTTTGCAGCAAAATACTTGATCTATAAGAGCCTAATGGTGTGCTCATTAAAAGAAAAGGAGATGGATTGAGCTCGCAGTCAACATGAAGGTTATACCCTCATACACGCCAATCAGTATAGGCCTCTAAATTTGTATGTAAAGTTCTATGTAATTATATATATATATTATGAATGATTTCTCTTTAAATTGTCACGTTATTATCTTAAAAATTTTTTATCTCTTTAATTTAGCGAAATCCTTTTCTTTTCTCTTATTTCAAAGCCTATTTCTGTTACTGATATGGCCTTGTGAGGGAGAAAATATTACCTCACGATTCCGTAGTGACAGCTGTATGCGGAGTCCAATTAACTGTAGCCACGTGAAAATAGGAAAAATAAATAAAATTTCACGCGCAATTCGACCAGAAATATAGCCCGATCAATTTCTCGCCGCTTTTATAAAACTATTTCGCACCGATGGAGTTGATACTGTTCTATTGTCAGTTGAAGAAATATTTTGTAGCTTCGAACGCATGCAACTAGGGTTTTTGGAAGAAATATTTCTTCAGGTTTGTATTTGGTTTCGATGGACTTTTCTATTATACATGTCCTAAATTTTATTGTTCTTATATAAGTTATGGTATCTAAATAAATTGTTTTTGTTCTATAACACACTAATAACAAACTAAAAATACATCAATAATATACTAATAATATATAATAACACACTAATAATACATAATAACACAATTATACACTCTTTAGTCTGCGGTATAACATGTGGGGAATATTCTCTGCGTGTTATAACACCACCTCACGTGTTATACGGTCGTCCTATACACTCCTCTAGCCCACGTTATAACATGGGAACATTTCCTGTGTGTTATACCGCGGGTTATAACACCACCCGTGTTATAGGGCGGCTGTAACACGTGGGGTGGTGTTATAAAACGCAGGGAATATTCCCCGCGTATTATACCGCGGATTATGAAAGTTTATAATTGTGTTATCATGTGTTATTTGCGTGTTATTAGTGTTATTGTTGTATTATTAGTATGTTATTAGTTTGTTATTAGTGTGTTATAAAACAAAAATAATTTATTTATATCATAACTTATATTTATTAATAACTTATATAAGAATAATAAATTTTAAGACAGATGTATAATGAAAAGGTCTTTCGAAACCAAACACAAAAACTCAAAGAAATATTTCTTCCAAAAACCCTAGTTGCATGCGTCCAGAGCTGGGAAATATTTCTTCAGCTGGCAATAGAATAGTAGCAACTCCATCGGGTGCGAAATAATTTTATGAAAGCTTTCAGGAAATTGATCGGGTTGTATCTCGGGTCGGATCGCACGTGAATTTTATTTATTCTCTCTATTTTTGCCTGTGAGGCCAAAATTTCACGTGGCTTTAATTAATTGGACTCCGCAGGCAACTGTTTCTGCAAAGTCCTGAGGTAATATTTTCTCCTCATGAAGACTCGAGTTTAAAATGTCTAACCACCGCAAGAATATTCCAAACTTTGACTTGATCCTTCACCTTGATTGACTCATCTACCTGAAAGTCAAGTTAAAATTAAATATATTTATTCATCACATTAATAAACACAATGATAATAATAATAATAATAAATTTAGAAAATTTTAGTATTTTTGGGGTCTTTTGATTCCTTATAGCTAGAACATCATAACCCCTCTTAGCAATAATCTTAAAAGATTTGGAGCTTTGTGTCACCTCCCAAAAGAGCCCTTATGGGTGGTGGGCAGCCCAAGACTTAAATACTGCTTTTC
>JXCR01084164.1:4518-15381 GCA_002079205.1 Phalaenopsis hybrid cultivar | reverse complement strand
GTTCACTGAACTCTTAGTCCTCATCGGAGGAGTGTTTGTCCGCCATTGGAGGAATTTGGGTAAAGCTTGCAGGAATTCCGTAAGCAAGGAGTGCGAACAGAAAATGGAGAAGAAATGAAAAAAGGGAAGATGCGTTACCTCTGGGAGATTGCCGATGAAGCCGAAGCAGCTTAGGGCAGAAACACATGATGACAACGAAGTAATCCGTAAGCAAGGAACACGACCCGCTGGGTTCATTCCACAAGCAGTGTTATTAAGAAAATAAAAATGACNAAGCAAGGAACACGACCCGCTGGGTTCATTCCACAAGCAGTGTTATTAAGAAAATAAAAATGACTTTTTTTTTAAATCCCACCCAAAACGTGAAAAAGAAACGGAGGGGCGGAATGCCGCCCGCAGAAATAAGCTACCCCAAACGAGCCTTTAGAAAAGATATCCATTTTGCCAGGATTCCAAACACGAATAAATCACGCGCAAATTAATATATTTAAATAATGTAACATAATAAAATAGAACAAAATAATAATAATAATAATAATAATAATAATAATAATAATAATAATAATAATCCTTAAATCCCTAACTGCGGACGTGGCTTCCTTCAGGCCCTTCTTCCCGATCGCGATCCTCCTCCCTCGCTTGATATTTCGCTTGAGCTTGTCTTTCTCTTGCTCGACATTTCACCCGACCCGTGCCTTAGCTCGCGCGTTCCCCTCCTATTCGCGAACCATCTGGTTCAAGCAGAGCTCCCAGCTAGCAGGTGACTCCTCTCCTTTGCAAGCCGCTCGGCCGAGCAGCTCTCTAATCGTNTCCCTAACTGCGGACGTGGCTTCCTTCAGGCCCTTCTTCCCGATCGCGATCCTCCTCCCTCGCTTGATATTTAGCTTGTGCTTGTCTTTCTCTTGCTCGACATTTCACCCGACCCGTGCCTTAGCTCGCGCGCTCCTCTCCTATTCGCGAACCATCTGGTTCAAGCAGAGCTCCCAGCTAGCAGGTGACTCCTCTCCTTCGCAAGCCGCTCGGCCGAGCAACTCTCTAATCGCGGAGCTTCACCTGACCGACCCTTTATCTTCTCGAGGCCGCATTATTTCCCCCCTAAATGCGCCTCTTCCTCTCTCGTTACCTCATTTGACCACTTCATCAGGGTAGGTGCAGCTCCTTTCTTCCCTGCTTATAAAAGCCCTACCTAGGGCAATGTTAGCTGTTGTTGAAATTTTGGCAAGAGGGGAAGCTGCTGCTGAAATATCTTGGTTCTTTGTGTGCTGAGGTATTTTGGAGTTCCTCTTGTTTTGGTTGAATCATGAGCAAGGCGATATTTCCCCTCTAATTTTATTCATTTCTCGTTCTTCTATAATTTCTTTACCTTAAGATTGGTGCTGTTTATATGCATGAAGTTGATTTGTGCAGAAGAAAGGGAATACATACTGATTGAGGCTCTGTTTGGGGGCGCAGCTGGATAGCTTCACGGAACCCCACCGCGGACGTCTTCTATTTGGGGGTGCAGGATGAGAACCTCGCGGCGAACGCAAGATAAATTTTCGCGAAAAGCCGGCCGCGGGATCGAGCCTACAGCCCGCGTTCCGCTGTCCCATAGTTACCTAGCCGCCCTTCGATTAAAGGTCTGGTTCGTTTGAGTTGTTACGCGAAATGAAGCTCTGCTCCTTCCCCTCTCCTTCACTCGCATTCGTTTGTTGGTGGCAGTTCGGCTCGTTCGTTCGTCTTCCCTTATATTCCTATCGGAAGGAAGCCCATTGGTCTCCTTCCTCTTCCATCCTCGCCCTCGAAGGTATCGGAGAATGAGAAAGAGTGTTTTTTTTTCTATCTCTCCCCCGCCTGCCATCTCACGGATCCTGCGTTGCTTCGCCCCTCTGCTCTCTATTTGATCTCGCTGGAGTTGGGGATGCCCTTAGGTCGCAGGGTCGTCAATGGATCGAGCGTTTTATGCCGGAAGAGGTACCACTGCTTAGTGTTATCCGTTTCTTAAAAAAAAACTATGCATCGGGTCCTGCTCTATGGTAGATTTGTATAGATAGAAGAATATATGGTGAGGAGCCTTGCTTTGTTATCCATTTCTGATTTGGGAGCGGTTTGCATCATTAATTTCAATTTAACTATGATAGGTGGAAGTTGGAATTACGGTTCCTCAAGGTTTTCAGAGAAATTCGCTGCTTTAAGCTAAATTATAATGAATTTGAATTTTATCAAAATATTCCTTTTTGTTGTTTCTATTTATCTTTTTTTTTTTTGCTTTGTGGGAAAGTTGTGATGGAGGTGGGGATTAGATCCCAAGAACTTCAGAAATGGCTTACTTGCAGTTGATGGCTTGGTTGCTATTCTGTTTCATTTTTAGTTGAATGGCTTAAGCTTGGATCGCTTAGTCATTTTCTTGTTCGTTTTTTATCGAAGGGGAAATTTTCTTAATTATTAAAACTACTTATTTTTTTATTAAATTTATTGCTTAAGAAATAATTTGTTTAATATAAAAATTATTTTATATTATGTTTTAAACAACTTTGCTGAAGAGGGGCGGAATGGTCATTTTTCCATAAACAGTTGCCAAATAACTTGTTTCATTAAAACAACTTCCCTGCAACAGTTTCCTGGGCAGCGCAACTGCAGCTGCGCCAAATAAACAGATAGCTTCACTAAAGCTGCTTCCCCGCAACAGTTTCCTAGGCAGCGCAACTGCAGCTGTGCCAAACAGAGCCTGAGTAAGCTAGGATTAAATTCCAGCTTTGCTTGAGTATCTTATTTTGAAGAAATTGCTGATTCTCTAAAAATGCTGGCCTTTTTAGGAGGGTTACAGTTTTCTATTTCCTTACATTCGTTCTTCAGGGGTAATGTGTTTTTGTATATATACATACGAAGGTTGAACTAGGTTCTTCTCTTGCACTCGCTGTTTCGGTCTACTTGCGCCCATATGCCTAAACTTTCACACAACTGAATACCTACGTGCTAAGATGTTCAAATATGAAATTTTCATGTGCTTGAACATTCAATATCCGAAACACTTATACATGTGAATAACTTAAAATGTAGCGGCTTTTTTTGTGAAATCTGAAATTTTTTTTCGGTATACTATGGGTTTTCTTGGCTATTAGTTAATGAAATTTGTGAGATCTGATGCCTTTTGAGGGATTTGATGTTTTCATGTCATACTACTTGTGGTTCCTGAGGATAAAATATGATTTCATTGGCAAAGAAAAAGAAAGGAGCAATTCATATATGATGGTTATATTTAAAGCACATTTCTGTTTTACCTCTGTTAACTGATGCTTAGTGATGCAAAGTACTTAGCACATATATGGTTGCAGTATTTGTTTTTGAAGATTTACATGCATACCACTTAATTCCCATGCGTTTAAATATTTAACATCTAAATTTTGATTACATTTCTATCAATCAAGGCCTTCATATGACAATCAATGTTTTATTTTTTTTTTAGAAGTGAGGCACACCTTTTCACACATAAGCAAGATGGCATGAATGAGGAATTTGGGTTAGGTGTTAAATGTACAAATGTTTAGGAATCAAGTGTCTTGTGTGCAAATTCTTCCTTCATTTTGAATCTTGTTGCTGCTATATCTATTTTTGACCTTTTAGGGGCTTAAATATGCTCATTGTTCTGAGATGGATCTATGTGCTGCTTCACTTTACCTATTGTTTGATAGCTGATTTGGAAGGCTTTTCTTACTGTTTTGAGACAATTTGTGGGCAAATTTGGATACTATTCGGAAATGTTTAAAATGTCTCTCTTTCGGGGTTGGTTTGTCCATCATTTGGAAGGTTTAAATGCCATCTTTTCTAGATTATTTTGAGGGCTTCACCTATTGTTTGATAGCTGATTTGGAAGGGTTTTATTACTTTTTTGAGACACTTTGTAGGCTAATTTGGATACTATTCGGGAAGGTTTTAAATTGTCACTCTTTCGGGGTTGGTTTGCCCATCATTTGGAAGGTTTAAATGCCATCTTTTCTAGGTTATCTTGAGGGCATTACCTATTGTTTGATAGCTAATTTGAAAGGCCTTATCTTACTGTTTTGGTCACTTAAAAGGCTGATTTATGGAAGTTTTTAAATGCATGATTTGGGTACTTTAAGTGTTGATTTTTTTTTTTAGACTTGTTGTGTACTATTTTGGTCATTTCAAATGCTAATTTTGGAGGTGTGGTATGAGATGTTTCAGGCCGTTTTATTGATTATTTTAAGAGGATTTAAACGCCACTTTAGGCCAATGCATTGATTGATCTCCCTTTTACTCTCGCTGACTTTTGGAGATGTATCAATCCCTCTTCTCTTTCCCTTTTGGTTCACTTTTCTTTCTTTTCTTTTCTTTGCTTAATGAGTTAGATATGTGCTTATATCCTAATATAAGTGCACATATATAGTTTAGGTTATATATGAACCATTAAGCAAAGTTGTAAGTTGGACGGGTCGGGTTTTAAAAGCGGTGATGACAAAGATATCCGCTAATAAAGCATAACAATATTGCATCCTACGACATCGAGAGCCGACTCAGGGACCTGGTGAGAGTGTAGGATGTATTATTCACTGACACTAGGCTAACACGGCTCCCTCTCTTTCTTAAGCTGCTGACGGTCCTAACCCGACAGTGCAATCGACTTGTGGGCGATTTATTTTTCAAAAATATATAAATATAACAATAGAACAAAGATTTCCTTTACAACGTAAATACTTTCGATTGCTAGCTTTAATAAATTTTTTTTCGCCTGTATGCATGATAAACCACAAATTTTAAAATATTGTAATCTGATTGTCCACTTGTCAATTACCTGTTCAGGGCTAAGAATTGCCCTCCTTAAATTGTCTTTTTGAAAATTTTTAGTTGAATGTGGGACTTTATATACGTGGATGACCGACGGTTGCCTTCAAAGTCATTTAGGAATAATTAAGTTGAGCCTACCCCAACCTGAATGCTCACAATTTTTCTTTACGTTTTTCCTATGGTTTTCTTTGAGTTTTTGTGGACACTTGTGATTTTCTTCTGGTTTTTTGTATGTTTCCTACGATTTTCTTTGAGTTTTTTTTCTTTTGTGGGTCATTTGTAATTTTCTTCGAATTTTTCGTGTGATATACTGCCATTTTTTCTTCTTACATAAATGCACAAGTTTTCTGCTTGTTAAATTCTTCTTCATGCTCGTTTGTTTCTATATGTAATGCAAACTTCTGCAGCAGTGACAAAGACCTCAAGGTACACATGTTTATTTTATTTATTGCACTTTCTACTGTCTTTTACTTTACATTACATTTTATTGTATATTTTCTTTACTGTGCTCCCTGCTGCATTTCTTTACAACGCTGTTATAGTTCTTTTATCTTTATTTTTGCTTGTTAAATATCAAGAGACTTAAGATAAAGAAAGGTAGCCCGGTTTAGTAGATACACAACATCAACTTACCAACTTAACAATATTACACGCTCACATATAAAACACTAAACTTGAAACTGCTACTACGTGGAGCTTTGAGTAAACATTGTGGGCAACACGATGAGGATGCGAGTGAAGGACTTCTCTTGACGAATCAAGACTAGAGCAGATTTACATCAGCTGAACCTTCTTATATAATACATAACATAACCCATAAGACTTCTAGTTGGTCTGCTTAGCGCGACATAAATCCTCACCTCATCTTTTAGACTTTTGCACAATCCTGTTGTGCATTCCGAGGTTGCCGTGCGGTACGACGTAAATCCTTCTATCTTCTTAGGCCATTGACACGATTATATATCGTGCGAATGTAAATCCTAAATAATAAAACCGGCAGGATTAAATATTAAATAACTTTACTCTTAAGACATAAAATCGAACATTAGGATAGTTGGAAAGTCATCGAGGTTCTCTTCGGATCCGTGACATCTTTTACTTTTTCACATTTCTAACTCCAAAAATAGTTGTTCTTATTTTGAGTCATTCCCCTTTTACTTTCCTACATCTTATATTGAAAACTAAATTTTGAAATCTTGAAGACAAAACCAATGATCTTTATTGAGAGTTATTTTAAGTGATTTCAGTCATTTAATATGTAATTAACTATAGGGGTTGCTTTTTTTAAGGAACTAAGAACCCAGGTAAAATACAGTTTATGTAATCCTTATATTAGGTAGTGGAACTTGTCGGTCACACGTAAAAATGTTTCGCATATCAAACAAATGTCACATACTCTTTAGTTCAGAAGGTTAAGTCTACTACAAGTGTTATGTTTGTCTTTCAAGATAATTTCTTACTTGTGGTATCACATTCAACCATCTAAACTCTCGAATATGTGGGGTTTATTTGATCTCATTTGTTTCAAATCTTAAATATTATTTTCAAAAATCAAAATCACCTATATATATATTAAAACTATTTTCAAATCTAAAATATTTTCGAAATAATGGCTGACAAGACAACAAAAACTTATTGTTTAAATAACGGGCTCAATAAGAGGATTCCAACAACTCCATGCCTGAATTCAAGCAATAAAAAGGCGTGTATGAGTGGCCGAGGAATCGAGTTATTTGTTGTGGAACACCCTCAATTTTTACCCTCATAGTGAAGGTAGTTTAGAGGAGCCCATTTGCTCTAGAAACAACAATGCTTGAATTCATCATTCTCACACATGTTTTCACGCCCGTCTCTTTAGTTGTTGTCGCTTCATCTTTGGAGAAATTATTATATACGGAAGCCACACGTATGTAAAACAGTATACGGGGAGGCCATGCCACATACACTTACATTTGTGGAAACGTGACATCCCCATCCACTGTTGTCCGGACATTCGCTTGTAATAATTTGTCAGTTTTGCGACCCAAACTTAAAAGAGTGGATGAGCTATATTTTATGTTATATAAAGAATTTAGTGATATGTGAGAAAAAAAGACTTTTAAGATATTTTCTATATGTAAAATTGCATATATAAATATGATATTTTAGTAGGTATTATTGGTTATAACATCGTCCTGGCCTCTCTATTCAGAGGGACTATGTAGCTCGGTTCGAATTTAATTAACATTCAATTGATTATTAAGTGAGGTACAAAGTTCAATTATAAATGCACTTATTTAGGCCTACTATATAATAATTATGATTAAAGACTTTTATCATAAAAACTTTAGAAATTTTATTTTTATATTCCTCTATATTTGGCAACTGGATGTGATGGACGAAGTATTGTGCATCACATGCTATGTAAAAGTAGATAGTGCCTGTGAAAAGCGTGAACACTATAATGTTGTATTGAATTACACACTAGCTTAACAAAATGAAAGATTTATGTTATTTTAGATTATTTTATTATTATATATTATATTTTTCTTGTTGATATGCAATCAATAAAAATTGTCATTTGACACAAATTTTGAGGGAGGATTGGTGCGGATTTTGGGGCATCTTTTGAGAAGAAACATTCAAACTCATTAAAAATTATCCAGAACTCCAATTTTGAAAATTTACCATCAAACTTATTGGCTTAATTATATACAAGCAAAGTTGGTCCAATATGAGTCAATTCAGGCCCAAATCGTTTGGTTAATAATTTTTGGAAGCTTCCAACTCCCAGTTGGAAGGTTAAAGGGATTCCCAATATGACAAGTTTACAGTCAAATCGAGTGTCTCAAAACAACGAACATAATGAGTCGAATATCACTCAATTATGACATTCTTAAGGCACTGACATATCCCCAAAATGTCATCCAATTAAGATAATTTCTTCGGTCGTCCGATAAAGTGGTGCTCTCCTTATTTGCAGGGAAGCCTCTATGAGAGCCTATAAGGGTCTGTTTAGGGCAGCTGTAGTTTATTTAATAATCCGTTGATAAGCTAATTAAAATAATCTATAATCTACTGATAAGCTAGGAGCGGTGATTATTACAAATTTTTATTTTTTTGGAAAAACCACTGCTGCTAGAAAGCTGCCACCACCGCACCTAGATAGGTGCAGTGTGAAAATGCTATTTTCAGCATTTTGAAAACGCATAAGCTGCCAAAACACAATTTACCCAAATAGGCCAGGTGTGTTTTCAAAACGCCACCGTGTCAAATAAGCTGCCTCAAACATACCCTAAATAGAGCTCTACTATTCATGAAAGGGGACTGTAAACTAGATGACCTGAGCTTGGAGGATGGTCAAGAGAAGCTAAATTCCAATTTTCTACACCAAAGATCCGTCAAACGCTTCCCATTTTTTGCAACCGCCGACCATCATCTACCATCACTTGCTAGCTATCGTCGGCCACCGTTCTGGTCGGTGCAACAAAGCATTCTATTGAGCGAAGCGCTTCGAAAATGATGTAACAACATACCCTAAATATGATATAACGATTACAGATATTGTGCAACAACGCCTCTCGAAGATGGTATAACAATGTACCCCGGACTAACTGCTTAACACTGTCGTACTTAGAATATGATGACTTTCTTCGGACTCATGAAGCTTTTTCATTGCACCCCACCATTACGGCTTACTTGGTAGTTTTCAAAGTAATTATAACTCCTCGCTACGGTCCATGTAACCAACTACGGGCCTACATGGCTTGCAACTCACAAAGCTCTCAAATTTGGCATCTGCGGTCTACAAATGCTATTAGAACTCTCAACTACGACATATGTGACCAATTATAGCCTACGTGACTCATTGTTCATGTAGACACTAACTCTAGCCTCTGCGACATATAATCGATATTACAACTCCCCGTTACTGCCTATGTGATCAACTACGATCTACTTAGCTCGCAGCTCGTGCATTTCGCAACTATGATTCTTGCAACCTATGAGATGTTATTACATCTCACGGCTATGACCTATGTGACCCACTATAATCTTCATGACTCACAACTCATGTAATTAATATCTTCGGCCTGAGAATGCTATCAAATCTCCCTATTACGGATGATGTGGCTGATCAACACTCCTGAAGCTACCACATACAACGGCCTGCAAGGCCGAGTAATGCCACGACTTCCAACTACAACCACTACACTACGTCAAGTTGACACTACATCCCCCGTCTACAACATTCATGTTAGACGACTGCCTCCATAGCTATATACTACGACCCTCACAGCCTATTATGTCTATCATTGTACATTAACCTTGTAATTCCATATTCTGTTATATTGACACCTAGTCTAATGGTAAATCTATCTTTTAAATGCCTAAGGGCAATTTAGTCTTTTATTTTTATTATTGTTGGGCATACAATCTTGTTATCTATAGTTAAGGGGGATGCATGAAATTGAGTTCTGAGTCTTAGGTATAGGGTTTGAAAGGTATTTTCTACCTCTCGAATTGCAGGAATTGAGAGAGTCCACATATCTCTCGAGTTGTAGGTGTTTATCTTTGTATTCGTGTGAGCTGTTTGGATTATTGCAATAAGAATTTTTGTTTGCCCTAATTTCTACGAAAATGTGGTTATCTTCGTCGAATCATAACAAATTGGTATCAGAACACGATTTTGGCGAGGTCACCACGGAATCGTTGCAGGCGTGAAACAGTTGTTATCGGTGTGAGAAATAGTAAAGAAGCGTCGACGGGATCCTTTTGTGACAAAACCCTGCGATAATCGTTAGTAGAGAGGCCACCACGAGGTCACAGTGCATTGGGAAGGCTTCGACGCGAAGGTTCCGGGCTTGTCGAGATCCAAAACTCTTTCGTGACGTAACCCTGCGATATAGTAAGGCCCATAGCTTGCTCGTAAGGAGATGACGGGATCGCAGAAGGTCAGAGCTTGCTGCGAAAGATATGACGCGAAGTGATTGCGACTACGAGACTGCAGCGGAAGCGTGGTGTTATAATGCAATACATTGGCGATTAGAGTTGTTGACTAGTTGCGCGGTATCGCGACAAAGAGAGACCGAAGTTTCGGCAGGATTGCGATGTACAATGCTCCAAGACCCCGCAAATAAGAAGCATTGGGGATCAGGCCGAACAAAGACCCGCAAGCCTTGATTGCGACTCGATCCGTGCGAGTTGAGTTTGTTGGTCTCGACTTATATTTCAGTTGCGACATAATCTTATTACTACCTGATCGGTTGGATTGCGGTTTGCCCCGTGCGGTGCAGTTGCGATTCTTATAATCGCGTGTTGGTGCTTTCATCTTTTTTATGATAAAAAAATATATTGTAAGAATGTCAACTAAGAAAATGAAGGATTTGGAGAGGAAATTAGAGAGATGTTAGCCAAATTAGATCTGAGATGGAAGAAAGGGTTGTCGCCATAGAAAATAGATTTTTATCTATAGAGAGTCGAATGGAGGACCGTTTTGATAGCATAAGGGAATTTCAATAAATGTTGAAGAAGGTAATGGAGTTTCACACAAAATCGACTCCACCTACCACGGGGTCAAGAGACCCGGATTCCGATAGCAACAACTAAAAGAATTCGCACGATATGAGGTCAGCATCACAACTTTAGGTGTATCGGGAGTTTTGGTATCGAGCGAGGAGACTCGGAGTGGACTTGAGCGATAGCACTTTGAAGAAATAATACAACATTCAAATTGCTTGAACAAACGAAAATAAGTAGGATTGAAGTTGACAAGGATAGAAGAGACATGAGACAGAGTTGACAGATATTCTGACAATTGATTAGTCACGCAATTAGTTGTTTGTGGATGCAATATTTTCTAAGATTGATTGGAAATCAGACCACCAACCAATTCAGAAGCGATCAGAGGATGTACACAATACTATATTTCAAACTCCTATGGTTCACTATGAATTCTTGTTTAAATGGAAAATATATTCAGTCATTAATGCCAAGTGGAAGTTGCCTGATTTGATCAAGCAACAATCTATTTTTTTCCCACCTAGAGGACAAGATGTCTTTTGGGAAAGGAGTATCGTTACGTTGGCCCTTAGTCTAAGG
>JXCR01084154.1:0-29911 GCA_002079205.1 Phalaenopsis hybrid cultivar | reverse complement strand
AATCCGACCGTGATCGAATTCATACCTAGGCCTTACACCAAGACCAGAGACTTAATCCCTAGACTCTTTGGATCACAAAAAATGTGCCAAGACTCTTAGATCAAAGCTTCACTTCTCAGAGCAAAGGTATAAAACCTCACCTCATCTCGAGCCTATTTTGATTCTCCATTTAATTAGGCTTAATTAAATTGCATGATTTCTGTATGAATGTGTTCGTCTCACTTGGACGAGTCCATAGGATGAAACCCAAGGTGATTTGGTTGAGTCTAGGCTGAGATCTTAGGGTTTTAGTGTGGACGGTCATGGTATCATTCTATTGAGGACGATGACGAGGAGCCGTTTAAACGAGCGTGTATCAAATGGACGGAGGAGATCGAGCCGGATAGCGCCTCAGGGCATAAACAGCAGGACGCGTGGCTGCTTGCGTGGACGGCAGCATAAAAAAGGATCGCGCCGCATGGAGATTTGGAGCTGCCTAGGATCTAGTCAGCACACGTGGTTTAAATAGAAAAATAGGGTTTTTTCTATTTATATAAACTTCCTAAACTTCAAAAATTTATAAATTTATTTAAAAAACTCACAAAAATAAAATAAATAATACCCTCTTGCTCAGTGAATGGAGGAGAATAACGTGGAATAAACTTCAAGTCTATTTGATGCATGAAATATTTTTAATTAATTAAAAACTATTTGGGATCGTTGATTCTCCATGCATATTGATACATCACCTTGACTTGAAATTTTGGCATGTTGTAGCCTCTGTCATGGTAAACATCCTCTGATTTTTCGAAAGTCAAAGGAGATTGATATACAGAGAGCCATATTTTTCAAGATCTTGCACATTATTTCCTTAAAATAAACATGGAAATTAACATATTGATTAAAAAATTCTAAGAAAATTTTGGAAGGTCCACCATGACTAGAGAAGCTTTTGGAAATAATTTCATGGGTGAAGTCATTTAAAATGCACTTAAATTTTACAAACACTAAATCACTAAAATAATTAATTTTAGAAAATATAAAAATTTAAATGATTTGATTTTTTATCTCGACTGTAGTTTATGATCCAGAGAACTCACTACAAAAGCTTCAAAATATTTTGAGTTCATTTGATAACTGAAGTTGATTTTTAAAGATAAATACCACTTTTGACCCTTAAAGATTTTTTTAAAAATCAAAATATAACTCAAAAAATTATAAAACTTAGTTTTTTGAGTTCTCTGTGATCAGGGATATTTTAAAAAAATAAAATAATATTTAGAATAAAAATTTTATTTTTAGCCTATTTTAAATATTTAAAATAATTTAAAATTCATAACAAACACAAAAATAACAAAATTAATGGAAATGTTCTAAATTGCTTCCTAATCACTTGGGAACAATCAAAATATTTTTCATGATTTTATAAATAAAGATATTGAATTTCAAAGATTAAAAATAATTTTTAAAGGCTAAAATTGAGTTTTCACTAAAATAATTCCAATAAATGAAAGAAAAATAAAAAAAATGAAATTTACTCCTCTGGGTTTTCTAACTTTAGAGAGATATTTTGAAGGCACAAAACTTAATTTTCATCATTTAAAATATTTAATTTTTATTAAATAACCTTGAACTTAAAATAATTCTGGTAAATCACACAGAATTCAAAAAATAATGAAATATGGTCCACAGGCTTCTCTTATCTAGGTCCACTTCCAGTAAAAATTTCAAGGGATTAGGATTTACCTTTGTCAAGTTAGGAATTTTCTTCAAAAAATCATATTTTTGCTTGAAAATAATTAAATAAAGAATTAAATTTTTAGGAATTTTCTTTGAAAAATCCTGTTTTTGCATGAAAATAATTATATAAAATAAATTAAATTTTGAGCACATTTTCTCCTCTGATGTCTTAATTGACCCATGAATGAGGTAGGATAAAAATTTCAAAGTTATTTGAATTGAATTTGACAAATTATGAAGTGTTAAAGCCTTAGGGGCAAATGTGTAATTTTGTAAATTTAGCCTTAATTAACATTTAGGCTTAAGTCAAGGAGGGAAATGGGAAACCTCTGATCTTAATCAATTTATTTGATGTTCGGAACGCAAGGGGTCAATTGGTAGAAACCAATCTCACTTTCTTGATTAAATTAATAAATTTCTAAATTATTAAAAATTTGGAAGTTTATTAAAATTAAATTATCCAGATAAGTTAATACATTTTAATTATTAAAATTTGGAAGCTTATTAAAATTAAAATGAGTCCAAATTAAGATTAATAAATTTCTAAATTATTAAAATTTGAAAGTTTATCAAAATTAAATGATCCTCGATAAGTTAATAAATTTCTAAATTATTAAAATTTGGAAGTTTATTAAAATTAAACGATCCTGGACTGGGGTATGACTTTTGAAGCCAATAATTAATCAATTTAATACCCCTATTTTGATTTTCAAATAAAATCCAAGTGGGGTATGACTTTTGAAGCCAATAATTAATCAATTTAATACCCCTATCTTGAAAAAAGATAAGTTAATAAATTTCTAAATTATTAAAATTTGGAAGTTTATTGAAATTAAATGATCTAGATAAGTTAATACATTTTAATTATTAAAATTTGGAAGCTTATTAAAATTAAAATGAGTCCAAATTAAGATTAATAAATTTCTAAATTATTAAAATTTGAAAGTTTATCAAAATTAAATGATCCTCATTAAGATTAATAAATTTCTAAATTATTAAAATTTGGAAGTTTATAAAAATTAAATGATCCTCGATAAGTTAATAAATTTCTAAATTATTAAAATTTGGAAGTTTATTAAAATTAAACGATCCTGGACTGGGGTATGACTTTTGAAGCCAATAATTAATCAATTTAATACCCCTATTTTGATTTTCAAATAAAATCCAAGTGTTAATAAATTTCTAAATTATTAAAATTTAGAAGTTTATTAAAATTAAATGATCCTGAACTTAGGGGTATGACTTTTGAAGTCAATAATTAATCAATTTAATACCCCTATTTTGATTTTCAAATAATTCCAAATCATGATCACCTAAAGCTTGATCTTGTTAAAACTAATTAAGACACTCACCTAGGTTTTAAGGGCTTAGTGGTAACTTAGGCCAAATCAAAATTGAATAAATGAGGATTAGAGAAATAAACATAACATAATCAAACATCGTTGAAACACCACTAAGCCTAATTAAAAATTTGGCTGAGTGATCAGGTTACACCAACTTGCTCTTTAAAGAAATTCACTCGCATAATTTTTAAATTAAATGATAATGATAATTACCCCTTTCTTAGGGATAATTAAGACATCAATGTTCACTGAGCATTAGAAGTATTCACAAGATGAACCATTAAGCAACATAATAATTTTAAATGGACTCGAAACTTTTCACCAGTTGGTGAGAGGAAGGCATGGACCTGCTTCCTCCTCCTAACCTGTTGAATACCTCAGAGGTCTATTAAACTTAATAAACTTTGCTCAATGAAATCATCCTTAATCAAACTTTTAAGGACTCACCAAAATACAACATAGATTTAGGAAAATCACCAAAACTTTACTTTTCCTGCTCTTCATAAATGCCCTCACCTGCATTTTTAAGTTCAAGGTGGTGGAACGAGAAGACTCGCCAGGTATACTTTTATAGTTTATAGTACCATCTTTCTTATGCCTTTTCCTTACATGCTTTATGCTTACGTTGTTTCTTTTTTATAGTTGCATTTACCTACATGTATGAAAACAACATAAACTTGAATGTTAACTAAAACCAAAACTAAAACTAAAATCAACCAAGACAAAATCCACCGCCACAACATTCAAAATATAAAACAACTCAAAATTAAATCACAAACCTCACACAAAACTACAATTGCAACTAAATTAAGACGTCTTTATCGGATGATAGAGAATCCCTTGGAGGAGGTAACCTATGGTTGCTAACATGGCTTCCCATGGTTTAAATGAAATTATGGAATTCATTAAGTTGGGTTTAGTAAGTTCATTTGGACTAAGTGAATCCAATAGAAAATAGTGGTGTCGGAACGACGAAACCATAGGATCCTAACCAGTGACGCTCTAATCAACTTTAATATGCCCCTATAAATTTAAAGAACTTCAACCATAGGGCCACTTGATTTGACATTAAAACTTGACACACTAGAAAACTCAAACTCCTACGGCGAGGAGCTTGGAGCTAGCATGGTGGGCAGCACGACCATCTTCAACAGCAAAATCTATCTTCCCCAGCAAAGCCAATCTTCTTTCCCTAGACTTAAACAACAAAGCCATAGGACTTCGAGGTTGCTTGCTTATGCAATATAAATCCTCACCTTATTTTTAGGACTTGTTATAGCCTTGTTATACAATATAAGCCCTAAATTTTCTTAGGATTCCGAGGTTGTCGTCCGTCACGACCTAAACCCTTACATCTTCCAGGCCATTTGTGTGATCGCTTCATACGAATATAAGCCCTAACTAATAAAATTGGCAGGATGAAACACTTACGTATTTCTCCTTAAAATTGAAGCCAAACATTAGGATAGCTTATGAAGTCATCGAGGTCTTCCTCTGGATCCGTGGCATCCCCTAGTTCTTCCTCCTTTGGATTCTACAACAAAATGTTCCAAATTTGAACCAATCCTCTTTCACACCTCTATGTCTGATCTTATTGAAGAGTCTTACCCTTTGAAACTCCTTGAAGATAATATTTCTTGATTTTTATTGAGAGTTTTCTTATGTGACTTTCGTCATTTAAGATGTAATTAACTATAGGANCTCTGGATCCATGACATCCCCTAGTTCTTCTTCCTTTGGATTCTATAATAAAATGTTCCAAATTTGAACAAACCCCCTTTTACACCTCTACATCAGATTTCCTTGAAGAGTATCACCCTTTGAAATTCCTTGAAGATAATATTTCTTGACTTTTATCGAGAGTTTTCTTAAGTGATTTTGGTCATTTAAGATGTAATTAACTATAAGGGCTTTCCATTATAGGAAGCATGTCCAAACCCAGCTTAATATAAACCCTATTTAATCCTTTATATTAAATAGGGGAACTTGTCGGCAAATACAAAGGTTTCGCAGACCAAACGGACGTCATACTTTCCTTAGTTTATTTGATCGAGCCTCATCCTCAAGTCTTGTGTTTATCCTTCGGGATAGATACAGGATTTGAGGTACAATACTCTTTCATTTTAAACTATGAAAATTATGGGGTCATTTTGATTTCATACTTCAACGTCCTTTCGAAGCCGGAGACGGGATTTCAATTCCGACGACCGATAGTTTCTTACAGGCAACCCCACAAACCATCCCCGAAATAACGCCGACATGCGCCACATTATGAAGGAAGCGGTGAAAGATGTTGAGATTATCTTGTTTCCCATTATTTAAAACCAGCATTGGATATTGTTGATTGCTGACTTGAAGGATAAGAAATGGAGAATATATGATTCATTACCTAACAAAATGCATAAGGCAGTATGCGAGTTNTCGAGCCTCATCCTCAAGTCTTGTGTTTATCCTTCGGGATAGATACAGGATTTGAGGTATAATACTCTTTCAGTTAAATTATGAAAAATATGGGTCAGTTTGATTTCATACTTTTCCAAACTTCAATGTCCTTCCAAAGTGGGCAACGGGATTTTGATTCCGGCGACTGACAACTTCTTACGGGCAACTCCCCACAAAACCACCCGAAAATAGCACCGACAGCTTCTGGCGACTCCTGCTTTTCTCTCCATACAAATCAAGAAATATTATTTTCACACATCGGTAATATGTTCATTTCCCTCTTGGACCAAATTATCCTTTTTCTGTTGGCATAGTTTACCCATTTCTATCTTGGGAAAGCACAACTAACTCCTTGGACTTCAGGACTAGCTATTCAACCATATTTGAACAGCTGGGTTTAGAAGGCCATTAAGGACTCTTTTAATTTTCCTGTGGGGTTGGACCCCAAATAGGTGTGTCGGTGGACTAGTTCCACCTCGGCATTTTTTTCCACTAAATAGGTCTCGCACTGGGTCATAAAATATTTCACATCTCCCTTCCAAATTTGATTTGCTATTCCGCAAATTAAACCAAATCATGTTGTGCTGCGCGCACTTTGAAATTTATTTACATTAATTAAATTTTTCTTAAATAAAATTTTAAATACCCATAAATTAAGACCCGCCTGGTCTACAAATCAACCTCTACTTTCAGTGCTTGCACTAAAAAGTACAAGGTTTTTGGCCATATAGCTAACCCTAAAACTTTCTATTTTAAAGCCTGCTGCAATGGCCTGCCGAACGCTGACCTTTTCCTGCAACCTGCCAACGGACTGCAGCGCTCGTAACGTCGCTCCTACCATCAAGTTTGGAGCTGGATTTGAAGACCTTGAGGTCATCCTAGGAAAAGCCCCGTTCGTGGTGATGAAGATCGCCGCTCCAAAAATGTAGGAGCCGTCTGCAGAATTCAGTTTGAACTGCCTTCAAGACTTCCTTGCCTACAAGAAGGCTAAAGCTACTGCCATCAGGACACCCGTCAAGCCCGCTAGCCCCGCTGCTGCTAAGGGAAACAAGTGATGATTGTTGAGGATCTGAGTGAGGGATTAACTGTCTCGCCACCCGTGTTTGAAATCGGGTAAAGCTCAAGGACTGTACCACTGACCCGAACTCAAAGGAGGAACCACAATAGAAGAGTTTGGAGGGCTATCAAAGTCCAGGCTCCTGAGAAGACACCCGTTGAGGAGAAGCTTCTTCAAGTTGAATAAGTGTTATCAGATATTTATCCACTCCTGCTAGGAAGTAGATTCCATCCTCTGGTGGATATCGATGGATATGAGAGTATCCGAAGGATTACTGCCGCATTACCGCCACCTCATGGACATGGTGAGGAGGGAAAGAAGTTCACTCCTATCACCCGAGCTGGTGCAATTTTCAAAAGGCTTGCTACCAAAGAAGGATGTTCAGTTAGCGAGTTACTTAAACGAGTGGGAGATGCAATTTCCCCTCGCATGAAGAAGGAAATTTTGAAAGGCGTCAAATCCACCAGACAGTCCCGCAAAACAGTTGGAGTGCCACCTACCCGCATCCCCATTTGGTTCCGCTTAGGGAACGGAGTTCATACCGCAGTGATTACTACTGCTCATACTGCCACCAGGACCACAGACCGTCGACCGACTAAGTCTAAACTGGGTCCGCAGATCTTACCCGTCATTTCTGTAATCCCAGAGATAAAGACAAAGCAATTGCCTGACACTATAGCCGGTCTACGCCACGGGAGCATACCTTCCCTCGACATAGCGATGTTTCTACTAAGACGTCCCGTCCTGATACATTATCGTCGAAAAAGAAGAGGGTATGGGTACCCAAGATCGCTGCACCGATACAATTTAGTGAGCCTGCAAGACAACAAGTAAAATTAGTGCCTGAGATATCTGACATCGTCACGATAATAGCCAGCGAGATGGAGGAACAAGTAGAGGATATCCACCAAGGTCCTCCAGATCTTAAAACAATCAAGGAATCAATAATTGAAGAAAAAGTTGAGAAACTCAGGATCGAGATTTCTGAGTTAGCTAGAGAACACGAAATTTCTATCGATAGTGACAATGAAGATTTTGATTGCAATGATTAATTGGAGGAGGATTTCATGGATGTCCATGTGATCGAAACTAGAGCTACCACATCCGCGCGTGAGGCTCAACCTCAGACCGAAGAGAACGACGTAAATGAGCTGCGTAGGGTTACCCTCCTAAGGGATGAGCAAGTTAGTCTACTAGAGAAATGAATAGAAGACATGACTGCAGCTATGACCGCCTTGGCTACCAATCAGGGGGAAATCACAAGCACCGAGATTGGCTTCTCTAGAAATTAATCAGCCAGAAATCATACACATCACAAATGAAAGAAGGGAGGCTACTTCAGCAGATAAAGATGAACAACCAAAGAAAGATTCTCCATCAAGTGCCATGCCAAAAAAGGAGTTCAAGCAAATGGTTGAATAAGTGCGGGATGCCTTAGCCCAATCTAAGGGCAGTGCATCAATTTTAAAGTGTAGACCTTACCCAGAGGAGTTTGATGCCATACCTTTCCCCAAGGGTTTTGTGGCCCTAAACTTCAAGATATTCGACGAGACTGGAAATCCCATACAGCATATAGCGCATTTTCGAGCCAGTTGTGGCAACACGAGCAATAATGAGGCTCTACTCTGCCAACAATTTGTTAGCAGCTTGTCAGGAATTGCTTTTGACTGGTATGCTGACTTGCCCAACAGGTCGGTTAAAACATTTTCTGAGTTGGAACATTTATTTGTGAAAAGATTTGCTGGGGAGCAACATCATGTGTCTATTTGAGAGCTCATGATGGAGAAGCAAAAGCCCAGCAAAACTTTGACAGACTATACTTTGAGGTGGAGAAACCATAGCATGAAATGTGAACCTCAGCTACAGGAACATCAAGTGTTTGAGATTCTACTCAAGAGCATTCATGGGCCAGTAGCTTTCATGCTTAAGGGACTCACCATAGAATCCTTTGAGAAGCTACTCAGTAAAGCCAATAGTCTTTAAGAAGAAATGAAGCACATGGAGCCACATGAAAAGGCTAAGGTGACCATAGTATTTGAAAAGAAATCAGGAGTAGTTGCGACTGTCTACAAAGGAAAGAAACCGATAAAGATATATGCAGAAGAACATCGTCAGTCTTCGTCACAGTACTCTCAGAAACAGAGCAGTTAATCCAACCAATGGCCGCCTCAGAAGGGACCACCTCGAACAGTGGGTAACAAAGTATCCCTATTAGAGCGACAGAAAGTTGTGTATTCTTTCAAGGATGAAGCTATACTTAAAATATTCAAAAGCCTGATGAAGAAACCAGAATTCAAACTACCTGATCCAAAGAAACCCGAAGAGGTGGATAAAAAGAATGAACCAAATTATTGTCCATACCACCGGTTGCTTAACACACTATAGACAAGTGTTTCGTCTTTAAGGACTGGCTCGAGAAGAACCTCAAGGAAGAGAACATTAAGATCCTGAAAAAATATTTAAAAGAACCTGAAAAAGGTTCCATAAACATGATTTCAGCCGAGCCAATCTCCCCAATTGATTCATATACCAGAATAGATGGATTGAGTACAACTTGGGATGAACTCAATAGGGTCCTTAATCACTTACAGGATTCATCGAAACAAGCTTCAACAAATATCGAAGAAGAATTGAATGAGGTATGGAGCAGATCATCTAAGAAAATATTGAACAAGATCTAGTCTACAACAAAACAAGCCTCCATTCAGAGTTCGCAACATACCGAGCCCGAGATGAAGGTTTCATCAGGAGATCAGTCATCATAAAGGATAAAGAACAAGAAGAAGAAAAGCGTCACTGCCAAGATTGATAGCACGGGGGGGTTAGGATAGGGGCTTCCACTACTAGATTTGTTATCTCGGATTTGGGGAAGAAAATCCTCAAACCCTTGACTTTGTATGATTATCTTTTTGTCCCTCAAGGGTCTTATTAATGTAATGATTGTGATTCCGGCTACATTTTGACTATTTCTGGTGATAACATAACTGATTATGACCAATCTAGCTGTGACTTCGATTCCCAAAATGATCCTCAAATTGTACTCGAGTCTGATGAACTTGTTGTCAAGTCTAAAGAAGACATCAATAATACCGCTTACGACAACACCGATAACGAAGAGCCAATTCTCATGCGTCATGGTACACCGCTTACCATCAACTTAGATCTTTTCAAAGGAGAGGAAAAGACATCGGAAGATTCAACAATGATATCTCAAGAAGAAGAAATCACGGAAGTTAACTTAAGGAGCAGAAAAGTGTTACCACCAATAATAGCTCCAACAGATAAAGGAAAACATATAATGACTCAAGAAGAGATACCCCCACCTCCACCAGTGGAAGAACCACTTGATCAAGATAAAATCGGAGGATCATACAAAGTAAACTACAACGTGCTAGCTCATCTTAGGAAGTTGCCTGCCCAAATAAGCATCTACGACGCTCTGATCCTATCAAAGGAGATGAGAGAATCTCTGGTTACAGCTTTGTTTAATTCAAAAATTTGCTTAGCTCAGTTGGCTAGCACATCCTCAGATGACGTTTGCTCGTTGGGAGAATAGCCTGGGGTAACCTTCACAGATGAAGACTTGCTGCTTGGTACCGCCGACCACAACTGTCCGCTCTACATCTCCGTCAATATTGGCAGATTTGTGTTATTTAAAGTTTTAGTGGTTCTTGGGGCATCTCTTAACTTGATGAGCCTACGAACATTGCCCTATTTGGATATTGAAGCTCAAGAGTTTACGGCCGATAAAATGATGTTAAGAGGATTCAATCAAAAGGGAGAAAGAGTCCTCTGATCAATTACATTACTTATGAAGGTTGGAAAAGTTGTGACGACCGCTAAATTTCATATTATCGACGCCGAGACCTCTTTTAACGCTATACTGGGTCAACCATGGATTCATGAGCACAATATGGTTCTATCATCTCTACGCCAGTGCATCAAATACCACAAAGATGGTCGAGAAAATTGCATCAAGGGAGATCTACAACCATTTTTAGTTCATGAAGTTGGTATCCACGAAGATGCTGTCTACTACGCGCCTCCAAAGAAGATTGTCTTCTCACGTGAGATTCTGATAAACAAAAATAAAGATTCAGAAGAATCACAAAGAGGAGGCCAAACAACTTCGCTTCAACAACCTTCTACCACTCCCTTACAACAAGTTGGTGGAGGTTCTTCTAGTTCACGCACCTGAGGTCAAGGTTGGGGATGTGGACGAGGAAAGATCAATTTAATTATTGAACGGACTAGGCCAACCATCAACATTTGTGATGAATACAGTTCTGAAGATGAAATAATGATGACAAAGCAGAAGAAACCTCAGTACAAAATTTCCCTAGATGATACAGAGAGGAATGAATATGAAACAATGTATGATTGGATAAACCACTATGTGAATGCTATGACCCTTATTCCGATTCTCCCACCAAAGGTCAAGAGTTTAGAGGTCAAGAAAGTCTGTAGTGTTGGTTTAAAGCCGATCAAATCTTATTGTGCTTCTACCTTTACTTAGCTTGAAAAACATGTAAATTTGGATGTTGATTATAATGAATTAATGGAATTACTTTTTGGTTACTTCTCGCCTTGTGTTCAAAAGTTAATTCAACAGGTACACTTACCAAAACAAATGCCAAAAGATAAATTTTAACATTTTGAAAAACTATGGAATGCTAAAATTCAAACTCCCAATTCAAAAGAAGGTCTTGGATTTGGTACAGTCGGACCAGTCGATGATTCTGAATTTTGCATGGTTGTTACTAGGAGTCAGAAGAGGATTGCCTCGATGTAGAGGATGGCCTACTGATCAACCAATAGATGATGCTCCACTTGAATTTGAGGAGGAAATTAAATCTGCTATCGATGAATTGACAGAGATTAATCTTAGGAGTGAAGAACGACCCCGATCTACATTTATAAGTTCTCTACTTTATGACAAAGAATCTGCAGAATTGGTCAAACCATTAACATAATTCATAGATTGCTTCGCATGGAGCTACGATGAAATGCCAGGACTGTCGGCAGAGGTTACAGTCCATAAAATTGGGGTGAACAAGAATATAACACTAGTAAAACAAGCTCCTAGGAGAATGCGCCTTAAAATAAAACAACAAGTCATCGCCGAAGTAAAGAAGTTGATAGATGCCATCTTTGTTAAAGAGGAGCAATACACCACATGGTTAGCTAACATTGTACCTGCTAAGAACAAAAATGGACAGATCCACATTTGTGTCAACTTCAGAGATTTGAACAAGGCATGTCTGAAAGACGAATTCTCACTACTAATACCATAAATGATGGTGGACATTGCCTCGATGCACGAGATTTTCTTCTACATGGATGGATCATCAGGGTACAAGCAAATCAAGATGGCTCCCGAGGATGCAATACTTACAGCTTTCAGAACACCGATTGGAATTTTTTGCTGCACAGTAATGCCGTTCGGCCTGAAGAACGCCGGAGCAACATATCAGCGTGCAATGACGAAAATTTTTGATGACCTCATTCACAACCAAGTAGAATGCTATGTGGATGATCTAGTTATCAAAAGTAAACAGAAAAAAGACCATTTGTACGATTTGATGATCGTGTTTGAATGGTTACGACGATATGACCTTAAAATGAATCCCTTAAAGTGCGCCTTTGGTGTTACCTCCGGGAAATTTCTAGGATTTGTTATCCATCATCGGGGAATCGAGATCGACCCGGATAAGATTAAAGCTATCTTGGAAATGCCTCCTAAAACCTTGAAACAACTACGTTCCTTCTAGGGGAAGTTAGCATATCTGAGACGCTTTATTTCTAATCTCTCAGGTAGGTTTCAGCCTTTCTCGGCATTAATTAAAAAGGACGCTAAATTTATTTGGGAAGAGAAATGCCAGCGGGCATTTGAGGACGTTAAACAATATTTAATGACACCTCCTATTTTGGCAGCCCCTATCCCAAGGAAACCATTGATACTTTATACCACGGCGTTGGATGACTCTCTCGGAGCCCTCTTAGCTCAAGTCAATGATGAGGGTAAAGAAAATGCACTCTACTACTTGAGTTGTCATCTAATACCGACGGAGATAAGGTCTCCACTTATTAAGAAGCATTGTCTGGCATTAATTTTTGCCGCACAAAAGCTTATACATTACATGCTTTCTCATAAGATTACCTTAATCTCAAAAGTTAATCCATTACAATATTTGATGACCCGACCAACACTCTCCGGACGTTTAGCAAGATGGTCAATGATCTTATTGCAACTTGATATTCTGATGACCCGACCAACACTCTCTGGACGTTTAGCAAGATGGTCAATGATCTTATTGCAATTCGATATAACTTTTGTGCCCTTCCGTACTATCATGGGACAGATACTAGCAGACTTTCTTGCGGCACACCCACTGCTAGCTGGGTCCTCTCTCAATGACGAGTTACCAGACAAGCGAATACTACAAATGGAATTTTCTATTGTGCGGCGTTGGGAAATGTACTTTGATGGCGCTTTGTCAGCCAGGAAAGACAAAGGTTCACGCACAGTTATACCAGGTAAAGCATGGATCAGTTTGATCTTTATTATGCCAGATAAGGGTATGATGAGCTTTTTATACCACCTGACAGAGCCGTGCACCGACAATGAAATAGAATATGAAGCTTTAATCACGAGATTGGAATTAGTAATTTCAATGGATATAACAAACATTGCCATTTATGGTGACTCTCAACTTGTCATCCAGCAGGTCGCCAAACAATACAGAATTCTCAAACAAAGATTAGTAGAGTACCATCATTACACAATGAAGCTTCTTGAGCAAATTCCTGAGGTGACTTTCTACCAGATTCCTCGGGGAGATAATGCCCATGCCGATGCTCTAGCAAAACTTGCTAAAGAAATGGCGTGTCCCCCAGAGGATTCCATCGATGTCACGGTGCAAGGAAGATGAGTCTTGTCTCGAAATTACTTTGAAACTCTACACAAGCTTGGAAAAGAAGAAACAATAAATATAGTTGCAAACATCAACGAAGATCGGCGCAAGCCATTAATAGAATATTTGCATTCTGGAAAGCTGTCAGAAAATAAGTCTGAGGCGCACCACATCACAAGGAGGGCTATGTCTTAAGCTCTGGTAGGAAATGTTCTCTATAGAAGATCATTCGACCAGATGTGGCTACGGTGTTTGAGCATAGCCGAAGCACAGAATATTGTAAAAGAAGTACATGTCGGATTGTGTGGTTCTCACCAGTCAGGGCCAAAAAAGAAAATGAAGATCAAAAGACTTGTGTATTATTGGTCAGCAATGATGTTAGACTACATGGATACAGCCAGAAGATGTCACCAATACCAAGTGCATGGGGTGGTCTTACATCAGCCTCCGAATGTGCTACACCCAAATGTTGCCTCATGGCCATTTGAGTGTTGGGGCACGGACATAATAGGTTCGATAGACCCTCCATCTTCCAGAGGACAAAGGTTTATACTTGCCGCTAAAGATGACTTCCCAAATGGGCAGAGGCAGTACCGTTACGTGAGGTTACGACACAACACATCCTTCAATTTTCAAAATCCAAATCGTTTATCGTTTCAAAGTACCGCTAAGAATAATCTCTGACAATGGGACAGCTTTCAAAAGTACAAAGATCAATAGTTTCGTCGAAAGACACGGAATAGATTTGAGATACTCTACGATTTACTATTCTAGAGCAAATGGTCCGACTGAAGCTTTCAATAAAATACTGGTACAAATTTTGAAGAAAACACTGGATGAAAACATTTGGGATTGGCACAACAAATTGTTAGAAGCCTCGTAGGCCTACCGGACAACTTTCAGGACTCCCACTCAGTGTACACCCTATGTGCTCGTGTATGGAGCCGAGGCCGTGCTACTGCTAGAAATCCATACACCATCTCTTAGAGTCGCTGTTGTCAACCAATTCACAACAAAATAAAGTGCAAAACTCAGATTTGAAGAACTGTAGAGTCTCGAGGGAAAACAACTAGAAGCCCAACAACATTTAGAGCTCTACCAGAAAAATATGGTACAAGCCCATGACAAATTGGTCCACCCAAGGACATTTAAAGTTGGTGACCTTGTTCTTGTGCTCAAAAGACCTATTCTTGCACACAACAAAATAGGTGAAAAATTTGAGCCAACTTAGGAGGGACCATTTGTCATTAAGAAGGTCTATACAAAAGGAGCCTACCAGTTAGTGGACTTCCAGGGCAAAAGGCCCATGTTACCGATAAATGGACAATACCTAAAAACCTATTACGCAACCTGATGCTGCTCAAGGTTGCTTGCCTCTGCTTTCTTTGAAACTTTGAAACTTTGATTGTTTTAGGGTTATATTATGGGCCAAATGTCTATGACCGAGTCCAAATTTTGTAATTAACCTCAATATAATGAAAATTTTGAATGTCCTATGACCGGGTCCAAATTTTGTAATTAACCTCATTATAATGAAAATTTTGAGAAAATTTTTTTTTTTGAACTTCACACGTTCTCTTTTCTACTTTTGAATTTAAATGCCTCACTAAATTAAACGAAACTCACATATAAAATGAATAATCCTCTTCACCAAAACAAACTAAAATTTATTTTAATAAATACTTTGTTTTGTTCTTATTCATGCCAAGCTTCGACCCACTGACATTTTCCTTATCGTCTGCGGAAAAATGTTAAGACAGAGGTTGATCTTTGCCTTTAGGGACAGTTGGAACCTCACACTGGATGAGGAGATGGCGCAGCAAGGAGTTGTCCTAGATTTCAACATGTATTTAAACCAAGTTGATATGGACTACAAGGGTCATCTAATGGATGTAGTCAGCAATAAAGAAAAGGAGGGACTGCCTTCACTGTTGAGGGTAACCACTCAGGACAAGCAAAGGTAAAATTGTGATAGCGAAACAAGATCCAAGGGAGGGGCCCAGACGTCTGCCCTCCTTGGTAGCCACTCCAGCAATGGACCTGATAGCTGCCCGTAATGAACTATTACCAAATTCTCTCCTCCGCAGGACGCAGCGCAAAAATGCCAGTCGAAAGAAGCAGAGAGCTTTTTTGCGACAGGAACCTAAACGCCAGAGAGACGTGAATAATTTTCTCACCCCCATTTCTGAGAGACAAATTTATGACCAAGATCTGAGAGAAACTTCTGTCAGCCTGCCCACTACAGATGAAGAGTCAAGATTTGTGACAGAATCAGATGTGCTCCCAGCTCCAGATATCTTATGCAAAGGTTGCCCAACGTGCAACATTGAGGTACCAGCCGGGACATCAGTCACGGGCGCATTTGTAGAATGCCCGGATTGCAACGTTTTGCATCTACAACATTTCAGTACATTAGAAGAATACACTTCAAGCACTAACGAGTCTCAGACTCCAAACTTCGCGACAGATGAACCATATGTCCCACTAGGGACGGATCAGCATGCACCGTGGAGCCCGGGATTGTACATCCCAATAGAGGATGAGTCTCGTATTCTGGATCGACCAACACCAATTTGGGTTCCCGGCGATGCTCGAAGGAAGGAATACCCACGATAGTTATCAACCCCTGGTATGGTAGAATACTACAAGATAAGCAGAGTAAATAAAAGAGAATTTGAGTTCTATGAAGAAGTTTAGGGGAAGTTTGTCAACATATTGGAAGGCCTGGAGCTATATACCAGGGTTTTCTCTGAGACTGATGAAAGAAGCATTCTGGACTGCATCTTTGATTTAAGAGACAAAGATCGAGCGGGCCTTCTCATGGAAATGACATATTCTGAGCCAAAGAAATGGATGACGGGAAAAGGGAAGAATCACCATCCAATGCAGTTATTGCTACAACTTCACGAACGAAAGACAAGGGAATCTGCCTAGGATCCTCATATATGATCAAGTAGATCCATTACCACCGATGATAAAATGGATGATAAAGAGAATGATCAAGTGGGATATTCTACCTGCTACTTGCATCCCCAACAGTTTCATCATTAACATTTATGAAGAGGGTGACTGCATTCCCCCACACATTGATCATCATGATTTTGTGAGACCTTTCTGCACGGTCTCGTTCATGAGTAGAATCAATATTCTATTTGGGAAAGAAATCGATATCGTCAGCCCTGGTGAATTCAGAGGTTCTGTGGAGATTCCTCTTCCAGTCGGTTCAGTACTTGTTCTCAAGGGCAACAGTGCAGACTTTGCCAAACACTGCATTCCAGGAGTGCGACACCATAGGGTGTCTTTGAATTTCCACAGGATGGATGACAGTGAAATACCGTATGGATTCCAGCAGGACCCAAAATCGGAGGAGGTTTTTCCGTACGAGCTGTGAGAAGGTTGTACCTCTAAGTACATGCAAAGGGAACTCTTATCCTGGAGCATGGCTTAAAAGGTCTGCTTGACCAGGAGCTTAACATACCTGGCACAAAGGGTTCACTTTCTTCCTTATAACAGCATGACATGCATTCTATATATTCAGTCTACGATGTACTCATAGCATGAGATGATTCTCAATGTAATTCAACTTGGATTACATAATGTACCTTTTGAGGCGTTAGCCTATGTCTGATTTATGGCATCTCTTTTGGAGCAAATTAATGGAAATTTCTCTCAAATGTGCCTTTTTGTCAGTTGCCTTTTTGTATGATAGTGAAAGCCGCAAACCATGCGATGGTTCAGAATTTCAATGAACTAAAAACAAAATAACAAACCTTTAACAATAAATAAATTCAAACAAAAATAATCACAAATGAGTAAATAACAAAACAAATTTCTTTTGAAAATCAACCATTTAAAATTAAAACTTTAAAAACACATTTTGAAAAATTAAAAGTATAAAAACAATAAGAAAAAAATGAATCTATTGAGAGGATTCTTCATTTTCGGAATTTCCTACTCTTTGTGTGCACAACACAACCATTGTTATCTACCTTAACTCTCTGCACATCCTCGCAGAATCTCACATTCTACACAAAAACTCACAAAGCCTTACAAATCTCCTTCAACAAGATCAACCTTTTTCACATCATACATTTCTGTAAATTCAACGCTACTAACTCCCTTTTGAGAATTGATATACATTTCAATTCTCATTTTCATATTTCTGATTCATTACATTTGAGGTCGGTCCTTACACTCCGACACTCTCTTTTGAGAATTGACCTACATTTCAATTCTCATTTCTGAATCAATCCTATACTTCTGATTCACTACATTCGAGGTAGGTCCTTACATTCTGACACTCTCTTTTGAGAATTGACATACATTTCAATTCTCAGTCCTACATTTTTTATTTATTACATTTGAGGTCGGTCCTTACATTCAGACACTCTCTTTTGAGAATTGATATACATTTCAATTCACATTTTCACATTTCTGATTTATTACATTTGAGGTCGGTCCTTACATTCCAAATCTCTCTTTTGAGAATTTACCTACATTTCAATTCTCATTTTCGAATCAGTCCTACATTTCTGATTCATTACATTCAAGGTTGATCCTAACCTTCTGACACTCCCTTTTGAGAATTGATATACATTTCAATTCTCATTTTCATATTTCTGATTCATTACATTCGAGGTCGGTCCTTACACTCTGACACTCTCTTCTGAGAATTGACCTACATTTCAATTCTCATTTTTGAATCAGTCATATACTTCTGATTCATTACATTCGAGGTTGGTCCTTGCATTCTGACACTCTCCTGTGAGAATTGACCTACATTTCAATTCTTATTTCCAAATCAGTCCTACATTTCTGATTCATTGTATTCGAGGTCAGTCCTTACATTCTGACGCCCTCCTTTGAGAATTAACCTACATTTCAATTATCATTTTTGAATTAGTCATATACTTTTGTTTCATTACATTCGAGGTCAGTCCTTACATTCTGATACCCTCTTTTGAGATATGACCTACATTTCAATTCTCATTTCCGAATCAGTCATATACTTCTGATTCACTATATTCAAGGCTGGTCCTTACATTCTGACACTCTCTTTTGAGAATTATCCTACATTTCAATTCTCATTTTCGAATCAGTCCTACATTTCTGATTCATTACATTTGTGGTCGGTCGTTACATTCCGACACTCTCTTTTGAGAATTGGTATACGTTTCAATTCTCATTTTCACATTTCTGATTCAGTACATTCGAGGTCAATCCTTTCATTCTGACAGTCTCTTTTGAGAATTGACCTACATTTCAATTCTCATTCCTGAATCATTCCTATATTTTTGATTCATTACATTTGAGGTCGGTCCTTACATTCTAACACCCTCTTTTGAGAATTGACCTACATTTTAATTCTCATTTCCGAATCAATCCTACATTTCTGATTCATTACATTCGAGGTCGGTCCTTACATTCCAACAATCTCTTTTAAGAATTGATATACATTTCAATTCTCATTTTCACATTTCTGATTCATTACATTCGAGGTTGGTCCTTACATGCCGACACTCTCTTTTGAGAATTGACCTACATTTTAATTCTCATTTTCGAATCAGTCCTATACTTCTGATTCACTACATTCAAGGTTGGCCTTACATTCTGACACTCTCTTTTGAGAATTGACCTACATTTCAATTCTCATTTCCGAATCAATCCTATACTTCTGATTCACTACATTCAAGGTCGGTCCTTACATTCTGACACTCTCTTTTGAGAATTGACATACATTTCAATTCTCAGTTCTACATTTTTGATTCATTACATTCGAGGTCAGTCCTTACATTCTGACACTCTCTTTTGAGAATTGATATACATTTCAATTCTCATTTTCATATTTTTGATTTTTTACATTCAAGGTCGGTCCTTACATTCTGACACTCTCTTTTGAGAATTGACCTACATTTCAATTCTCATTTTCGAATCAGTTCTACATTTCTGATTTATTACATTCGAGGTTGGTCCTTACATTCCGACACTCCTTTTTGATAATTGATATACATTTCAATTCTCTTTTTCATATTTCTGATTCATCACATTCGAGGTCAGTCCTTACACTCCGACACTCTCTTTTGATAATTGACCTACATTTCAATTCTCATTTTTGAATCAATCCTATACTTCTGATTCACTACTTTCAAGGTTGGTCCTTACATTCTGACACTCTCTTTTAAGAATTGACATACAATTAAATTTTCAGTCCTACATTTCTGATTCATTACACTCAAGGTCGGTCCTTATAATCCGATACTCTCTTTTGAGAATTGATATACATTTCAATTCTCATTTTTATATCTCTGATTCATTACATTCAAGGTCGGTCATTTCATTCCGACACTCTCTTCTGAGAATTCATATACATTTCAATTCTCATCTTCACATTTCTGATTTATTACATTCAAGGTCGGTCCTTACATTTTGACACTCTCTTTTGAGAATTGACTTACATTTTAATTCTCATTTTTAAATCAGCCCTATATTTTTGATTCATTACATTCAAGGTCAGTCCTTACATTCCGACTATTCTTGTCTTTTCAGAATTGATACTTAAATTTCAATTCCTAGCTCAAGGTCAGCACTTACATACTGACACCCATCCTTTGGAAATCTTTGAAATTTCATAACTCAAAGTACACTCTCCAATCCCCAGCGAGAGTCCCCACTTCGTTACTTGATTAAACACACACTTGCTAATTCCCCAGCTGAAACAAATCACACACACAACTCTACGCGTACTTCCGGGTCTGTTGACTTAGGAGTTTGTATTGGTTTTTGTTGATCTCATCGGTTAATTCCAATATGCACGGTGTGCTTGCCCAGCACACCACGCCTATTGTGGGTCCATTTGTTGACCTCATTTTTGGTTGAGGTTTAGTTTTTTCCTCTTTAGTAGCCTAAGGTCTAGCCATAGGACTTTATTATTGACTATTCTTAGAAAACTAGAAAAGGCACCCTCACCACTAGAGATTCCAAACTCTTTTTTACTCAACTTGAAGTTCCACATGTTGGTCTCAACCTCTAAATACTTAGTAGGTGGGGTCACTATGGGGGAAACTCAAGATGAGTCACCCTTAGGACTGTTGGACCCTAAGGTTGACCCTGGGTGTTGGTTTGGAACTAAGACACTCATCTACACTCACTACACTCATCTACACTCATAATCACTCTTAACCCTGAACTCAAATTTCTAGCCTAGGTCCCTTGATTTTTTTTGGGATACTCATGTAGATGGTCCCCTAAACCTACCAGCCCTAAGGCTATGGTTTTGCTAAGACCACTATGTAGAGGACCCAAAATAGGGTTCCAATTGGTCCATTACTTCTTAGTGATGGTTGGTACCTCAACTCTACCAAAATACCCAACTTGGCCTTTTACCCCTAAAAAACCCCCAAATTACCAAAATACCCCTCTTGAGCCCAAAATCCCAAAAATTCCAAAAAATCCTAGAAAATCTCAATAAATCCCAAATATTCCCAATTTAATTTTTCTACTACCACATGACCCAATTTGGCCAATTTGACCATCTTTAACCAAAACCCCCAAATTTGCCTTAAAGGCCAAATTTCCCCAAATTCAACCCAAATGTCCATCAATTTCATCTCAATTGACCCAAATTCCAATTTTGAACTCAAATTAACTTTTTATATGGCTAAAATAAACCAAGTACAAGCTTAATTAGCTCATGATTTTAGCTGAATGACCTAATCTTATCAAATAAAACCTATAGCCTAGTCAATTGGCCCCAATTAATGTTGAAAAATATTCATAACATTCCTACACATCAAAATCAACCATCGATTGGCCTTGGTGAAGCCTCAAATTCATTTGATTTTGGCCTAAATCCAAAATTCCCAAGTTTAGCCCCAAATTGGCTAAGTCCCCAAATTTCAACCAATTGATTGCCTTAACCCCCAAATTGGAATCCAATTCATGTTGAAAACTCTTCATGAGGTCGCTGTTGACCATTTAAAATAATCAATTTGGACTTAGCCCAAGGCTAACTCAAGCTAGACCCAAGCCTAGCCCAACATGACCAAATTGATTAAAGTTCAAAATTCCTTCAAATTGATCATTCGATTAAGCTCAAAACCACTTCCATCCTTCACAAAATTTGTTCCTTATGATCATCTACACCAAATAAAACAATTAATTGGGCCAATTTACATGGCTAGTCTAGACCAAACCCAAGACTTGTTCATTTGCACCCAT
This sequence comes from Phalaenopsis hybrid cultivar, assembly GCA_002079205.1. NCBI lineage: Eukaryota > Viridiplantae > Streptophyta > Magnoliopsida > Asparagales > Orchidaceae > Phalaenopsis > Phalaenopsis hybrid cultivar. The sequence continues at coordinate 8,219 of JXCR01084154.1, read as the reverse complement.
TTGGACCCATGCAGTAAATGTGACCTAACCACCATAAAGTCACAAAATTAACTCCACCCTAGCCATTAGTTGGACTTAGTGACCAGTAAAAACTCCATGAAACCAAATAAATCAAGCCATGGACCAAAGGTACCCCAAATCAAGGGATATTATTTCCAAAAATGCATGTGCTTGAGATATCCTCAAACAAATTAGGTATTATTGCACTAAACTGTTGTGACATATTCCCCTGAGTTCCCTGAGCTCCTAGCCACCTCCCCCTGGCTGGCTGGCAAGACTAGTGGCTGGAAAAGCTCAAAATTTAGAGCCACCCCCATGACACCTCACCCAAATCAAACCTAGAGGCCAGTTCAGCCAAACCAATTGATGGAGCTCCTCTGCTCTCCACCTAAGCACCACAATGCACCCAAGCTTATGCCCTGAGAGCCACTCCCATGGCAATTTTTATAAAAACTCACCTCCACGGCCATGAGAGGGGTGCTGAAATTTTCTTATTGATGCCTCTCCAAACTTCACACAGAGCTTTCCTACGATCCCCTCAGTGCATTCCAACCGTTTTCCCTCATCAATTCCCATTGTCGGAGCTCAATTTTGAGCTTAGAACCTTGTCGGAAACCAGGACAAAACCCAATACACCTCCACAGTCCACCCAAACTCAAATTTACTCTACCCACACCTTCGCAATAGTGAAAGAAGCCAAAGCCCCATAAAATACCCCTTCCACAGAGCCTCTACCATAGCTCTAGACCAACACCCAAATCCGGCCGTGATCAAATTCATACCTAGGCCTTACACCAAGACCATAGACTTAATCCCTAGCCTCTTTGGATCACATTGAACGTGCCAAGACCCTCTGATTGAAGCTTCACTTCTCAGAGCAAAGGTATAAAACCTCACTTCATCCCGAGCTTATTTCAATTCTCCATTTAATTAGGCTTAATTTAATTGCATGATTACTGTATGGATGTGTTCGTCTCACTTAGATGAGTCCATAGGACCAAACCCAATGTGATTTGGTTGAGTCTAGACTGAGATCTTAGGATTTTAGTGTGGACGTTCACGGGATCATTCTATCGTGGACGATGACGGGGAGTCATTTGATCGAGTTTGTATCAAATAGACAGAGGAGATCAAGCCGAACAGCGCTTCGAGGCATAAACAGCGGGATGCATGGCTACTGGCGTGGATGGCGGCATCAAATAGGAGTGCGCCACGTGGAGTTTTGGAGCTGCTTAGGATCTAGTCAGCATGCACGGGTTAAATAGAAAAATAGGGCTTTTTCTATTTATTTAAACTCCCTAAACTTCAAAAACCCATAACTTTGTGTAGAAAAATCACAAAAATAAAATAAAAATACGCTCTTGCTCAGTGATTAGAGAAGAATAATGTGGAATAAACTTCAAGTCTATTTGATGCATGAAATATATTTAATTAATTAAACATTGTTTGGATATTTGATTCTCCATGCATATTGATACATCACCTTGACTTGAAATTTTGGCATGTTGTAGCCTCTGTCAAGGGAAACATCCTCTAGTTCTTACAAAGTCAGAGGAGGTTCCTATACAGATAACCATATTTTTCAAGATCTTGCACATTATTTCTTTAAAATAATCATGGAAATTAGCATATTGATTAGAAAATTCTAAGAAAATTTTGGAAGGTCCACCATGACCAGAGAAGCTTTTGGAAATAATTTCATGGGTCAAGTCATTTAAAATGCACTTAAATTTTACAAACACTAAATCACTAAAATAATTAATTTTGGAAAATATAAACATTTAAATGACTTGATTTTTTTATCTCCACTGTGGTTTATGATCTAGAGAACTCACTTAAAAATTTTCAAAATATTATGAGTTCATTTGATAACTTAAGTTGATTTTTAAAGATAAATACCACTTTTCATAATTAAATAATTTTTTAAAAATCAAAATGTAACTCATAAAAATATGAAACTTAGTTTTTTTTAATTCTGTGTGATCAGAGATATTTTATAAAAATAAAATAATATTTAGAATAAAAACTTGATTTTTAGCCAATTTTAAATATTTAAAATATTTAAAAATTCATAAAAAACACAAAAAATAGCCAAATTATTGAAAATGTTCTAAATTGTTTCCTAATCACTTATGAACAATTAGAATATTTTTCCTGATTTTCTAAATAAATATATTGAATTTCAAAGCTTAAAAATAATTTTTAAAGGCTAAAAATGAGTTTTCACTAAAATAATTCCAATAAATCAAAGAAAAATAAAAAAAATATGAAATTTGCTTCTTTGGGTTCTCTAACCTTAGAGAGATTTTTCAAAGGAATAGAACTTAATTTTCATCATTTAAAATATTTTATTTTTATTAAATAATCTAGAATTTATAATAATTCTGGTAAATCACAGAGAATTCAAAAAATAATGAAATTTGGTCCAAAGGATTCTCTAATTTAGGTCCACCTCCAGTAAAAATTTCAAGGGATTAGGTTTTACCTAGGTCAAGTTAGAAATTTTCTTTGGAAAATCCTATTTTTGCATGAAAATAATTATATAAAATAAGATAAATTCTCAAAAATCAAATTTTGTCCTCTGATGTCTTAACTGACCCATAAATGAGGTAGGATGAAAATTTCAAAGTCATTTGATTTGAATTTGACAAATTATGAAGTGTTAAAGCCTTAGGGGCAAATGTGTAATTTTGTAAAGTTAGCCTTAGTTAACATTTAGGCTTAAGTCAAGGAGGGAAATGGGCAACCTCTGATCCTAATCAGTTTATTTGATGTTTGAAACACAAGGGGATCATTGGTAGAAACCAATCTCACTTTCTTGATTAAGTTAATAAATTCTTAAATTATTAAAAATTTGGAAGTTTATTAAAATTAAATGATCCTGGATTTAGGGGCATGACTTTTGAAGTCCATAATTAATCAATTTAATACCCCTAGTTTGATTTTCGTAAAAAATCCAAATCATGAATCATGATAACCTAAGGCTTGATCTTTTTAAAACTAATTAAGACACTCAACTAGGTCTTAAGGGCTTAGTGGTGACTTAGGCCAAATCAAAATTGACTAAATGAGGATTAGAGAAATAAACATAACATAATCAAACATCGTTGAAACACCACTAAGCTTAATTAAAAATTTGGCTAAATGTTCAGGTTACACCAACTTGCTCTTTAAGGAAATTCACTCACATAATTGTCAAATTAAATGATAAATGATAATTACCCCTTTCTTAGGGATAATTAAGACATCAATGTTCACTGAGCAATAGAAGTACTCACAGAATGAACCATTAAGCACCATAATAAGTTTATATGGACTCGAGGCTTTTCATCAGTTGGTGAGAGGGAGGCATGGACCTGCTTCCTCCTCCTAACTTGTTGGATACCTCAGAGGTCTATTAAACTTAATATACTTTGCTCAATGAAATCATCCTTAATTAAACTTTTAAGGACTCACCAAAATACAACATAGAGTTTGGAAAACCACCAAAACTTTACTTATCCTGCTCTTCATAAATGCCCTCACATACATTTTTAAGTTTCAGGTGGTGGAACGAGAAGACTCGCCAAGACACTTTTACAGTTTATAGTATCGTCTTTCTTGTGCATTTTCCTTACATGCGTTATGCTTACGTTGTTTCTTTTTTATACTTGCCTTTACCTACATGTATGAAAACAACATAAACTTGTACGTTAACTAAAACTGAAACCAAACCAATCAACCAAGATAAAAATCACCTCCACAACATTCAAAATATAAAACAACTCAAAATTTAATTACAAACACTTCAACCAAGATAAAATCCACCGCCACAACATTCAAAATATAAAACAACTCAAAATTTAATCAGAAACATCACACAAAACTACAATTGCAACTAAATTAAGACGTCTCTATCGAATGATAGGGAATCCCTCGAGGGAGGTAACCTACAGTTGCTAACGAGGCTTCTCATGGTTTAAATGAAATTATGGAACTTATTAAGTTGGGTTTACCTACGATTGCTAACGAGGCTTCTCACGGTTTAAATGAAATTATGGAACTCATTAAGTTGGGTTTGGTTCATTTGGACTAAGTGAATCCAATAGAAAATAGTGATGCCGGAACGAGGGAACCGTAGGACCCATCATTTGGACTAAGTGAATCCAATAGAAAATAGTGATGCCGGAAAGAGGGAACCGTAGGATCCTAATTTTGGACTAAGTGAATCCAATAGAAAAAAGTGGTGCCGGAATGAGAGAACCGTAGGATCCTAACTCGACACTAAGTGAATCCAATAGAAAGTAGCGGTGTCGGAACGAGGGAACCGTAGGATCCTAACCGGTGTTCACCCTAATCAACTTTAACATGCCCCCATAAAATTTAAAGAACTTCAACCATAAGGCCACCTGATTTGACATAACTTTAATATGCCCTCTATAAAATTTAAAGAACTTCAACCATAAGGCCACCTGATTTGATATTATAACAATAGTGATGCTGGAACGAGGGAACTGTAGGATCCTAACCGGTGTCGCTCTAATCAACTTTAATACGTAGTGGTGTCGGAACGAGAGAATCGTAGGATCCTAATCGGTGTCCCTCTAATCAACTTTAATATACCCCTCTATAAAATTTAAAGAACTTCAACCATAGGGCCACCTGATTTGACATTATAACTTGACACACTGAAAAACTGAAACTCGTCGAGGCGAGGAGCTTGGAACAAGCATGGTGGGCAGCACGGCCATCTTCAACAGTAAAATCTAGTCTCCCCAGCTAAACCAATCTTCCTTCCTTAGACTTAAACAACAAAGCCATAGGACTTCAAGGTCCCCCAGCTAAACCAATCTTCCTTCCTTAGACTTAAACAACAAATCCATAGGACTTCGAGGTTGTTTGCTTATGCAATATAAATCCTCACCTTATCTTTAGGCCTTTGTATAGCATTGTTAGACAACATAAGCCCTAACTCGTCTTAGGATTCTGAGGTTGTCGTCCGTCACAACCTAAAACCTCACATCTTCCAGGCCATTTGTGTGATCACTTCATATGAATATAAGCCCTAACTAATAAAATTGGCAGGATGAAATACTTAAATATTTCTCTTCAAAATTGAAGCCAAACATTAGGATAGCTAGGGAAGTCTTCGAGGTCTTCTTCTGGATCCATGACATCCCCTAGTTCTTCCTCTTTTGGATTCTACAACAAAATGTTCCAAATTTGAACCAATCCCCTTTTACACCTCTATGTCCGATCTCATTGAAGAGTCCTACCCTTTATAACTCTTTGAAGATAATATTTCTTGATTTTTATCGAGAGTCTTCTTAGGTGACTTTGGTCTTTTAAGATGTAATTAACTATAGAGGCTTGCCCTTATAAGAAGCATGTCTGAACCCAGCTTAAAATAAATCCTATTTTATCCTTTATATTAAATAGGGGAACTTGTTGGAAAGGTTTCGTAGACCAAACGGACGTCATACTTTCCTTAGTTTATTTGATCGAGCCTCATCCTCCCAGCTTAATATAAACCCTATTTATTCCTTTATATTAAATAGGGGAATTTGTCGGCAAATACAATAAATCCTATTTAATCTTTTATATTAAATAGGGGAACTTGTCGGCAAATACAAAGGTTTCAATAAACCCTATTTAATCCTTTATATTAAATAGGGGAACTTGTCGGCAAATACAAAGATTTCAGAACGGACGTCATACTTTCCTTAGTTTATTTGATCGAGCCTCATCCTCAAGTCTTGTGTTTATGCTTTATTTAATCTTTCATATTAAATAGGGGAACTTGTCGGCAAATACAAAGGTTTCGCAGACCAACTTAATTATTTATATTAAATAGGGGAACTTGTCGGCAAATACAAAGGTTTTGCAGACCAAACTGACGTCATACTTTCCTTAGTTTATTTGATCAAGCCTCATCCTCAAGTCTTGTGTTTATCCTTTGAGATAGATACATAATTTAAGGTATAGTGCTATTTCATTTAAATTATGAAAATTATGGGGTCAATTTGATTTTATACTTTTCTAAACTTCAATGTCCTTATGAAGCGGGTAACGAGATTTCAATTCCGACCACTGACAGCTTCTTACGGGCAACTCCCCACAAATTCACCCGAAAATAGCACCAAAAAGATACTAATAAGGTGTCTGGAGAAAGTTGAAGCAGATGGAGGATGATAATCCATAAAAGCAAAATAAGTCTACTTCAACTAAACCTTCCTAAAATTAAAGAACAAACCATAAAATTTTGAGGAAGGTTGATACGCCTAAAAAAGTACTATTTTCATGCTATATTTTATGATGATTTTGCACTTTAAAGCTTTTTTTTCTTGTTTTTTTGGTTGTAGGAACATCGATATGAAGAATTTGGAGTGATTGGAGCAAAATGAAAAAAATTTGACCAAAACGGAGCAAACTGGAGCAAATTGGGTCGAACCGAGGCACACCGGAGCCAAGGGGACCTAAGACGAACAATTAAGTGCCTATGCCCAACACTAAAGCTCCCAAAATGGTGTTTAGGTGCCACCATACAGAGAGGAAGGTGATTAAGCTCACAAAAAAGGCACTTAGGCACCGAAGACGGTTTTCAACATATCTTTTAGAATATACATTGAATTTGGACGATATTTGAAGCGGTGCTTTATGCATCTCTTGGGTAATTCATTGTAAATGATAAAAAAGACTTTTCTAGAATAATATTTTGTGGTTATATAGAGTTTTGAAGAGGCACTTGAGGCACTATTTGAAAGATTCAATGAATTTGGACACTTTTGAAGAGACACTTAAGAAACTCTTGGGAAATTATAAAGAAGGCCTGGAAATGTTTTCAAAAACTCTCTTGAAAGCTCTTGGACTCTTGAATTAATTAGAAGTGGAGAAGAAGACTTGGACAAGAAGAAGGCTTGGGCGTGAGCCCTAAGTGGGGTGACAAGGTGAGAGAGAAATAGAGGGTGTGAGAATTGCTTCTTTTCTTGTCACTTTGTTCTTGGAGAGAATTATAAGGAGATTACTTTTACTATACAAGGAGAGTTTGATTTCCATAAGATATAAGTATTTTCATTATATTTTTATTTGAATCTAGTACTTTCTTTGTATGGTTTCAACGTCTTGTTCAATGAAAAGTTTTTGTTGTTTCTCCGTGTGTAGTGAGTAGTTTGCTTTACTCTTCCCTCTTGTAATGAATTAGTATGCGTAGGATATAAAATTGAGTAAAGTGATAATATATTGTGATGATTTTACTTTGTTCTTCATTTACATGTAAAATTGATCAACTTGCATGTTATAATATGTTGTGAGAACATGTAAGATCCATGATGGTGTTGTCTCAATCAACTATGATCGAATCACATGAGATTGTATGGATGAGAATGTATTCCATATGATTGAGTGCAAATAAATAGGGAAATAATCTTTAATGGGTTTAGAATTAGAGGACTTTAGAGTGACAGGCTAAAGCCTCCTAATTTGGTCTATTGTTTTAGGTTTTGATGCGAGATGTAGCTTCCAGGTGGAGGGATAAGAGAGAAATCTAAAGTGAGAGCTAGTATCTTCATTGTCTAGCCTGTCTTGAGAACTATTCAAAATTTCGATTCGCCAATGTTCTTTATAGCATCTCTAGTAAGGGTAAAGAATATAATTGCTCCTATTTGCCACAATCTCTCTCACTATTTGTTTTACTTATACACATGTCACTAATTTCATTGCATAGTGAAGAGTACTTTTAATATATTAAACCCCACTTTCTAATTTTTACTAAGTATTTTAGTTTAGAAGTAGAAGTAGTATTGTAGTGATAATTTTATGCTCTAATCAAAACCAAACCTTTATTGACCTTTCATGCTAGGGCGTGTTATTCTAGACTAGAACTTCTCTTGATCTCCGTGGGATTATATTCGGGGCTTAATCAGAAAACCCTATATTACTTGATAACGATATGTATACTTGCTTAGAATCACTAAAAATATAATTGAAATCTTACTTTGCTTGGGATCAAGTTTTTGGTGCCATTACCAGGGATTAAAATCTTCAAGTAGTTGTGTCAACTTCATAAATCCCTACATATAAAAAATATCGGGATCAAGGCCAACCTTCTAATGTTAATTACTTGCTATTGATTTAGCCTATGCTTGTTTGGAAATAAGTATAATAATTTGGAATATAAATTAATCAATTAAATTATTATAAAAGAGATTTCAAATTTTAAATATTTATAATATATATATATA
>JXCR01084150.1:39844-64193 GCA_002079205.1 Phalaenopsis hybrid cultivar | reverse complement strand
TCAGCATTCTGCTGTCCTCCTAAGTCACGAATAGCTAGACTAGAACCTTCCATGCTGGGAGGAGCACTGCCACTTCGGCTAGGGGCAGTAAACCTTTGGTTCCCAGAAAATGAGGCAGTATCCATGCTAGCGGGCCAATTTCTAACAACATTACTTCCAATTAGCCTCACAGGAATCTCANATATTCAGTCATGCACATATAATGATTCTATCAAAATCAATATTTACTAAGAATATATTTCATTCCTATTTGCGTATCAGACAATATACTTATAAATCATTCAAATGATAATTTAAATAATATTGTACACACATATCATTCCTACAAAATGAACAAAAATTAATTAGAATTCAAAGTCCTGAGTTTGCCGTAACTTCAATATAACTCTAATGATAGTACTAGTAAATGTATTTAGTCTAGAACTAAAATATCACTATAGTATAATAACATGAGTACTCAAAACGATATTGATTAATTTATTATTTGATTTGTCTTGACATCAAATCTTCTGAAATTAGAAGCCTAAAAAAACATAAATATTCATAAAAAAAAGTAATTAATTTATTATTTAATTATATAAACATGACCTATATAGTCATTAAATTTATTTTAGTTTTTCATGAAACGTTTAATTAATTAATTCAGCTAAATTTTTATTTTAATATTAAGCTACCTCATATATTCGTATTACTATATACCATACAATATTGGATTTAAATAATTTATTTTCCTAAATTTTTAATATGCTTAACATCAAGACCTTTAAATTGGCTTGCAAATCTAATTTCATATAAAGAATAATTAAACATTTAAATTAAGCTTCATTGCCTGAATTCATTCCTGCATCAAAATTTTCTTTTTCATGCTTTAGCCTTTTACCGATTACTTTTAAACAATTAGTATTCAAATTGAAATCAATTTAATATAAAATTTGTAAAATTTTATATTAATTAATTATAGTAACTTAAATAACTATGTATTTTACCTTAACCTCTCCCTTGCCCTAAATCATTCGAACTGAGCGGCAAGACTCAGTGGAGCATTTAATTCACAAAAGAAAGTCTATTCCAACTCTAAAGTTTTCGATGGAGCGCGCCTACTGACGTGAGAGCCCTTCTCTTCTTCCTTCATGCTCGTGAGCGTTGTTGGCTCGAACACCTGTGTAAGCGACTGCCTTCATCCTACGTCCGAGTCTTTTGCTTCGACTCCCGCACGATCAAGCTGTCACCACTTTTTCCTTCTCTGTGCGACAGAGGCACCACCTACTCCTGTCTAAGACGTCCCTAGAGCGTCAAATCATGGTGTCTCTTCTCTCGTCTCTACAGGTAAGTAATCTAGCCTTATCGCGTTGTTTTTACAAAGCAAACTCGACTCCTTGGCTTCCAATCCACTTGTTTCCTTTCCCCCCTTTCCGTTATCCCCAACTCTTCATTTCTTCTTCTTCGATTTCACTCGCGTGTTCGATTTTTCGATTCCTCTCCTTTGTGTAGACAAAATGAAGTGTTCTATCGGATGCCCTCACGTTCAGTTAATACAATAATTTAGAGGGAGTTACTTCATTTAGTCAATTTTAGTATTGATTAAGAGAGACATTTTGCACCACAATACGTGTATGTAGCCAACATGATCTATCATCATAGAAAGAAGGCACTATTAAAGACTTGTTGGGTTAATGAGACTGTTTTAATGATAGAAAATATATAATTGGAAGAATAGGCGTTTCAAATTTCATGATTACAAAATTATTGGGATGTAAGAATCATAATGGAAGCAATGATTTAAAATTTTAAATTTGATCTAACGACCAAAAGAACATGCAAGAAAAAACTAGAACTCAGCCATTTTATTGAATCTTTTATTCATTATGTAATCAATAAGCAATCCAACTCCATAACTAACAGCAAGCTAACTCAAGTTGAAACAAACTCAACATTTTGTTACAAGTACTCCAAATTATTTGACATATACTCATGAACTCATATTTTGATCATACCTTAGGCATCGTTCAGATGATTAAAAATTGATAAGGTCATGCATACAATTTGATGTTTGCATATATGCTGCTCAATCTGACCTATGAATCAAGATTTATAGACGTTGGAAACTATTATTTGCATCAGAAGATTTCTACTCTAATTATATATATATATATATATATATATATATATAGAGAGAGAGAGAGAGAGAGAGAGAGAGAGAGAATCATGAATCATACATATGATCGTCCAGTAAAATTTATAAGAACTACTTTAACTTCTTAAATTTAGCAGGTATTTTTATAGCTGTTGGGAAGGTTCTTAAACCACATTTTTGGCTTAAAAATACCTTTATTTAAGATCATTAAGATGTTACATAAATTCATTGCAAAGTACTCTCCATTCCATTCATTCTAAACTTATTCATCTAAAATTGTCAAAGAAAAACTCTAAACAAAGCCAACTGAAGTTTAAAGTGTTAAATCATTTGCAAGGTTTCCGCAAGCATGACTTTTCTTCGGCGACTTTCATCATATTGTATTTTTTTTACCTTTGAAATTATTAAGTCTAGGAAGACTTAGTAGTTGCTTTGTTGTAACATATAGTGAGAATGGCAGGGTAAATCCAAATTGTAACAAGAAATAGTGACAGTTTCTTATCGGCTGAAGAAGCAATAGTGAGGGTGGTAAGGGGAATCCAAATTAGAACAAGAATTAGAGATGGCAGATGCCAATTAAGGCCAAACCACTCATGTTTAAGTTTTCATTTCTAGCAATTGTGATTGCTTAGTTCCAAACTTACGTGTGAGAAAGACATTATGTTTGTGCAGTTTCTCTACGAGCTTAAAAAGAGGAGGTGATAGTGCTAGCGAAGCCTTAATTCAAATGGCAATAAACTTGAAAACCTAAAAATGGTATGATCAATATAAGGTTGAAAGGTTCCTATCGAAAGACCTCAAAACAAACCAATGGATAAATACAAAGCAAAGAATAGAAGATAAAGACGATGTATTGGCAGATTAATAAATGAGACAGAGACTAAGTTTAGGGATTTAAGCCTGCCAAAGGGAATAGTTAAAATAAAATCAACACAAGACTTGTGCGGAATATATTCAAAGGTATTTCTTTAAAAGGTTGTTAGGTTGGAAGGATTTGCAATTTCTGTAATTCTTTTACAGGGATTTTAAGAAATTGCGTTTTTGGTATGAAAAATTACAAATATAATATAAAGTATGAATAAATTTGAGGNATATATTCAAAGGTATTTCTTTAAAAGGTTGTTAGGTTGGAAGGATTTGCAATTTCTGTAATTCTTTTACAGAGATTTTAGGAAATTGCGTTTTTGGTATGAAAAATTACAAATATAATATAAAGTATGAATAAATTCACACATTAGTTCATTTTGACTAAATTTAGAATTCGGCCGATTTCGCCGAATTTAAGTTATACTTTAAAATGCTCTCAGCAAGTTGTCACCGTCATCTGGCCCCGCACGCCTCCTACCATCGCTCACCACAGTCGCTCATCAGCCCCCGTCAGTCATTTTCTGCCTCAATCTACCACCTGTTGGCTTGGCCCTCGCCGCCGCCAGATAAAATATTATATTTTTGAAATACATTGTTTTCAGTTTACTTCAAATCAAATAAAAAAATATAAATTTCTATGTTTATTTTACAGTAAATCCGACAACTCTAAATTGTTTCAAATATATTGTACTCAAACTGCTCTGCAAACCTTTTACATTACATTTCACTTTGAANACAGTCGCTCATCAGCCCCCGCCAGTCATTTTCTGCCTCAATCTGCCACCTGTTGGCTTGGCCCTCGCAGCCGCCAGATAAAATATTATATTTTTGAAATACATTGTTTTCAATTTACTTCAAATCAAATAAAAAAATATAAATTTCTATGTTTATTTTACAGTAAATCCAACAACTCTAAATTGTTTCAAATATATTTTACTCAGACTGCTCTGCAAACCTTTTACATTACATTTCACTTTGAGCAAACCATACAACCCCTAAAACTTCACAAATTATTCCATTTAATGTGTTTCACTTTCATTAAGCTCATTAGAAAAGGATATTTTCCTTAAATTAACATTAAAAAAAAATACTCAAATTGCTTCAAACACATTTTCAACATTTTTAAAAAATTGTAACTGGCAATATAAAATATCAAACTAAAAAGAACAATACATTAGAAATTTTACAGATCAGAAAAAGTAGTAATTTAATCAACTGCATTATTTAAGTTCTAGCCCTGGAAGAAGCAAAATAAGGAAATCTAGATCAACAGCCGGTAGCTAACTCCAAAAGAGAAGCAATAAGAAAAACAGACAAACAATCAAAGTAGCACAAGAATTAATCACTCAGACAAAATTATGATNAAAAAATTGTAACTGGCAATATAAAATATCAAACTAAAAAGAACAATACATTAGAAATTTTACAGATCAGAAGAAGTGGTAATTTAATCAACTGCATTATTTAAGTTCTAGCCCTGAAAGAAGCAAAATAAGAAAATCTAGATCAACAGCCGTTAGCTAACTCCAAAAGAGCAGCAATAAGAAAATCACACAAACAATCAAAGTAGCACAAGAATTAATCACTCAGACAAAATTATGATAGCATAAAAAATNTTAAATCATTTGCAAGGTTTCCGCAAGCATGACTTTTCTTCGGCGACTTTCATCATATTGTATTTTTTTTACTTTTGAAATTATTAATCTAGGAAGACTTAGTAGTTGCTTTGTTGTAACATATAGTGAGAATGGCAGGATAAATCCAAATTGTAACAAGAGATAGTGACAGTTTCCTATCGGCTGAAGAAACAATAGTGAGGGTGGTAAGGGGAATCCAAATTAGAACAAGAATTAGAGATGGCAGATGCCAATTAAGGACAAACCACTCATGTTTATGCTTTCATTTCTAGCAATTGTGATTGCTTAGTTCCAAACTTACGTGTGAGAAAGACAGTATGTTTGTGCAGTTTCTCTACCAGCTTAAAAAGAGGAGGTGATAGTGCTAGCGAAACCTTAATTCAAATGGCAATAAACTTGAAAACCTAAAAATGGTATGATCAATATAAGGTTGAAAAGTTCCTATCGAAAGACCTCAAAACAAACCAATGGATAAATACAGAGCAAAGAATAAAAGATAAAGATNCTGATCGACAGGACCTACCTTCAAGCATCAATTCACCAACAATCAAAACCTCAAGAACTCAAAGCCGATCCCCAAAACCCTAGGCTACATCATAGAATCCAACGAGAACAAGTCAAGTGAGCACAGCAAGAACATAATCTGAGAGTAGATAATAACCCGTGTCCCCGCCACCAACCGAACTCCTAGCTCCTCAATCCCGTGCGCAAACCCACAAACTAACTCAGACGTTTTTCTTTAAGCTTTTCGATAATTTTGAACTGCAGAATAAAGAAGAACGAGAAAAAGAAANTCAATCCCGTGCGCAAACCCACAAACTAACTCAGACGTTTTTCTTTAAGCTTTTCGATAATTTTGAACTGCAACGAGAAAAAGAAAGGTAAGAGGAGGAAGTCGTCTGTCTATCGAGGTTTCTTCCTCCTCGATACCTGAAATGTCGATTCTAAAACCCCGAATAACCGGGTTTTGTAATTTAATTACCCCTTAATTTTGTTTTCTGACTCAGCAACTCCAAATGACGTAAATACCCGGCATCCTCGCTTTTGCTGTGCTGCTTCGCCGCAAAACGAAATCCGAAACACAGAATAGCCAATGGACTGATCTGATGTCCGTGGTTTGCTTTAACGATTATCTGGTAGCATGATGGTCATTCCTTCATGAATGCAAAACATATTTAATTCACANTCCAAATGACGTAAATACCCGGCATCCTCGCTTTTGCTGTGCTGCTTCGCCGCAAAACGAAATCCGAAACACTGAATAGCCAATGGACTGATCTGATGTCCGTGGTTTGCTTTAACGATTATCTAGTAGCATGATGGTCATTTCCTTCATGAGTACAAAACATATTTAATTCACTCATAAATTATACATTATATTTATCATTATAATTATAATGTTAAATCTGAATCATTAATAGAGCATAAAAGTGGGAGAGAGAGAATTTGTGAGAGAGAGAAATTGCACAAAAAAAAATCTGATTCTTTTAAGGTTCACTTATTGATCATTTATTATTAAAAAATTAAACAATTTTTCCTGATTTTATGAGGGTGTTACAAGCTATTTTAGGCATATAAAAAATAAAGGAGCATATGGCTCAAGTGCCCTATCATTCGGTTGAAGATGATCTGTAATCCTTGGGTCCGCCAAGTACATTCGACTAACTTTATTGTCTTGGGGTGAACAGTCGACCCTGATAGTTCTTCGGTCACCTGCACTTCATTTGGTCGATTTGGGTCAGACGGTTGGTTGTTTGGATCCAGNCATATGGCTCAAGTGCCCTATCATTCGGTTGAAGATGATCTGTAATCCTTGGGTCCGCCAAGTACATTCGACCGACTTTATTGTCTTGGGGTGATCACTCGACCATGATAGTTCTTCGGTCACCTGCACTTCATTTGGTCGATTTGGGTCAGACGTTTGGTTGTTTGGATCCAACTGTCGACTATTGAACATTGGATGGGAAATTCATGTTGTCAGGATATAACTACGCTATCAGGTAAAGAATGAATAATCGTAATCTAATGAGTAGTCTACCCATTTTGGCAAGTGATTCGTCTGGAGGGTTTGATGAATATTTGGTGACAAGGTCATTGGGTCTTTCGAAGAGACTTGGAGGCTCTTGTGGGGCGTATGGTGAGTTTTGGACGAAAGTTGGTCTAGTTCTTTCTCTCTGCTAGATACATTTTGATTTTTGACTCGGACAACCTTCATCCGGTCGACCCAACTCAAATTTTGTGGGAGTTGTGGCTGGTCAATGGAATTCTTTGGTCTTCTACAACGTTGTTCGTGCTCCTTTTGATGGATCATCCTTGACCAAACTTTTGTCTTGTAGCCTGTTGAATTTATTTGAGATTTATGCTGACACATTTCTAACATACGCATTTAGTTCTATGATTCTCTTACTTCTTGAAAGTCATGTTATGATGAGAATAAGAGAATTTAATGCAAAATTAGATTCATTTATTTTATTATTCAGTACTTTAATAATTGAACTCACTAAATTTTCGTTCCCATGGCCTTCTATAAATAGGATACGATTGGTGCTTTCAGTATCCTCATCGGTTGAGAATGTCTTATTTAGTCGTCTGTTTTTTTAGGATCACTATGGAAAGCGACCAAAAGACCCTTGTTGATCGTAGTGCCGAGGATATATTGGTAAAACCTTTGGTGACACTGCATCACATGCCCACTGGGAGAAATAGCTTGAGAGGAAGAAGGGGACGGAGGGATGTTGTCGTCCTAAGGGTGAGAATATTGAAACAAAGAAGTCGAGTGAAGGGAGCTGCCTAAGGGCGTGAGGAAAATTGTGATGATGAAGAGACCGGCAAAAGGAGGTCAATCTCAAGGTGTGAGGCAAGTTGAGCAACTCACTTTTAAGAAGAAGTGAGTGGAAGGCTCTGGAGCTAAAGTCTCATTGTCTGACTCACTACCCCTTCAACAAAAGTAAGGAGGCCAGCCTACTAGTGCGCCGACCCCCTGCTCCTGTTGTGGTCAGCCCTTAGCTAGCAATGCAGCCTACACAAGGAATAGTTNCTGGAGGTTTGATGAATATTTGGTGACAAGGTCATTGGGTCTTTCGAAGAGACTTGGAGGCTCTTGTGGGGCATATGGTGAGTTTTGGACGAGAGTTGGTCTAGTTCTTTCTCTCTGTTAGATACATTTTGATCTTTGACTCGGACAACCTTCATCCGGTCGACCCAACTCAAATTTTGTGGGAGTTGTGGCTGGTCAATGGAATTCTTTGGTCTTCTACAACGATGTTCATGCTCCTTTTGATGGGTCATCCTTGACCAAACTTTTGTCTTGTAGCCTGTTGAATTTATTTGAGATTCATACTGACACATTTCTAACATACGCATTTAGTTCTATGATTCTCTTACTTCTTGAAAGTCATGTTATGATGAGAATAAGAGAATTTAATGCAAAATTAGATTCATTTATTTTATAATTCAGTACTTTAATAATT
The DNA here is from genome assembly GCA_002079205.1 of Phalaenopsis hybrid cultivar. Taxonomy (NCBI): domain Eukaryota; kingdom Viridiplantae; phylum Streptophyta; class Magnoliopsida; order Asparagales; family Orchidaceae; genus Phalaenopsis; species Phalaenopsis hybrid cultivar. The sequence goes on along the minus strand of JXCR01084150.1, from coordinate 56,085 downwards.
GAACCCACTAAATTTTTGTTCCCATGGCCTTTTATAATTAGGATACGATTGGTGCTTTCAGTATCCTCATCGGTTGAGAATGTCTTATTTAGTCGTCTGTTTTTTTAGGATCACTATGGAAAGCGACCAAAAGACCCTGGTTGATCGTAGTGCCGAGGATATATTGGTAAAAACCTTTGGTGACACTGCATCACATGCCCACTGGAAGAAATAGCTTGAGAGGAAGAAGGGGACGGAGGGAGGTTGCTGTCCTAAGGGTGAGAATATTGAAACAAAGAAGTTGAGTGAAGGGAGTTGCCTAAGGGTGTGAGGAAACTTGTGATGATGAAGAGACCAGCAAAAGGAGGCCAATCTCAAGGTGTGAGGCAAGTTGAGCAACTCACTTTTAAGAAGAAGTGAGTGGAAGGCTCTGGAGCTAAAGTCTCGTTGTCCGACTCACTACCCCTTCAACAAAAGTAAGGAGGCCAGCCTGCTAGTGCGCCGACCCCCTGCTCCTGTTGTGGTCAGCACTTAGCTAGCAATACCTACACAAGGAATAGTCGGGGCCTCGCTGACCTCTGACCAGAGCTCTGCAATTCTAAAATTAGTCCTTACGGATAAAAAAATAGGTGTTATACAAGACAAGGGACCTTCTTTTTCAGAACCGGACTTTAGTCAAGTGGCTGTAGAAGCCCCATCAATGTCTGGTGAGAGTTTTCCTTCGTGGCATTGGTCTGAGTTATAAAGAGCCTTGGCTATGTGATGATGATTTGCTTTGAGTGTAAGTTCTTTTTAGCTAATGCGCATTCATTGATGTAGGTGGCATAATTCTAAGTGTCTATTCACTGCTACAAGGTGTCACCCGAGTTCCTGCTTCTGGTGCAGCTCAGAGGACCGGCCCGGACAATGAGTAAAGAGAACACAAATGATGACCTGGTGACACGGGTCAATATTACGTGGTTACCCATCAATTTTTATGCATTTAACATGTTATTCATATTTAATTATCACATATTTTGGCTATAAAAAGGTAGCTTGTTCTTGTTATGTAGGATGTAAGAGCTAAATATGAATAAGTTGAAATGAGAAAAATTATGCGAAAAGTACCTTGAAGCAGCGTGACCACGGCTAAAGTTGGCAGGACCACACTATCTATTGAACATAGTCGGTATGACCATATCAGAATTGGCGTGACCATGCCACCTAGAGCAGTAGAGCAGCTTGACCATGCCACAATCAGGCATGAAAATGCCGACCCTTGTAGTTTAGTAATGTGACCACGCTGAAAATGAGTGTGACCACACCANACCGGACTTTAGTCAAGTGGCTGTAGAAGCCCCATCAATGTCTGGTGAGAGTTTTCCTTCGTGGCATTGGTCCGAGTTATAGCGAGCCTTGGCTATGTGATGATGATTTGTTTTGAGTGTAAGTTCTTTTTAGCTAATGCGCATTCATTGATGTAGGTGGCATGGTTCTAAGTGTCTATTCACTGCTACAAGGTGTCACCCGAGTTCCTACTTCTGGTGCAGCTTAGAGGACCTCGGCCCGGATAATGAGTAAAGAGGACAAAATTGATGACCTGGTGATACGGGTCAATATTACGTGGTTTTACCTATCAATTTTTATGCATTTAACATGTTATTCATATTTAATTATCACATATTTTGGCTATAAAAAGGTAGCTTGTTCTTGTTATGTAGGATGTAAGAGCTAAATATGAATAAGTTGAAATGAGAAAAATTATGCGAAAAGTACCCTGAAGCAGCGTGACCACGGCTAAAGTTGGCAGGACCACGCTATCTATCGAACATAGTCGGTATGACCATATCAGAATTGGTGTGACCATGCCACCTAGAGCAGTAGGGCGACTTGACCATGCCACAATCAGGCATGAAAATGCCGACCCTTGTAGTTTAGTAATGTGACCACGTCAAAAATGAGTGTGACCACACAGATGAGAGGGAAAATACTTTAAAAAATAAATTTGATGGCTCTAGCCGTGATTCTTAATATAAAATCAGTTCTTAGGGCATCTTCAAGATATTTCCACATGAGAGGAAGCTTGGAGTCTGAAAGAAGAGAGTTTTGGAGAGATTTTGAGGACTTTAGAAGGTTGTCTTCCTCCTTTAGTGGAAGCCTTTAAGGGAGAATTTTACTTTTACTTTGTTAGTTATGAGAGAGTTGTATGAGAGGAAAAGGTGCTAATCTTGCAGAGAAAAATTTTTTGTAAGTTTTTCATAATTATGTTGCTTGTAATAAATTTTCACGTGATGTTTTTTTCTTTGGTTTTATTCATATTGAGCAGTTAAGTTTTACTTCGTATCTCTGTGATGTGTGGAGTAGTGAATTTATTGTGGTTTTTCTCTAATATTTTTTTGTTAAGCATTTTCTAAAAGCTTATCATGGTCTTGTTGTTAGTTAACCTCCAATCTTAATTTACTCCTAGTTTGGTTAACTAGGATGTTAAAATGTTTCATGAAACTACTACCTCTAACTGTTGCATAGTAGAAACAAAGGGTTAACCATAAAATTTAGAGAGGATAGAGATATTCCAATAGAATTTTGCAACCTTTCCAGGGGATCACAAAGGTCATGCTGTATGTCATGGGGATTGAAGAATCTTTAACATCATAGATTCTGCCTGGTTTACCTTTACATTTTTCAATCAAAAAGTCCTTTTTAACATTGGCCTTGCTTTGGAAAAACCACTAAAAATGAATGTTCCCACTTTCAATTTCTGTAGGCATCGGTAGCTAGAATTTTGGTCGAGAGAGAAATCACCCTATCTGAAGTAGAGGAGATCTAGCTGGGCACATCTGATGAGGGGATTTAGCAAAAAAAATTATTATGGAGAAAAGGCCTTATTATTGTCCCCGCTGCAGAATATTTGGTAATACAAAGGACAGATGTTATAGAATTCATCCTCCAACTAAGAAAAAATTTGCAGGCCCTATCTTAGAGCTTGTAACAACTTTTGTTGCTGTTGAAACTTCAGAGAATAGGAGAAAGGAAGGGGTGGATTATGGTCCTAATGTGGAACAACTATCTCCCTCTCTTCATGTTCAGTCTGAGCCTACTCTATTATTCAATTCACCTGTGGAAGTGGGTATTCAGGTGAGGATATCTTGTCCCCCTCATCTAACAAACCCTAAAAATGTGGCATCTGTTGAAGCGGATATTCCTTTGGGGGCAGTTTGCACTCCCTCCCTCACAATTTCTGAACCAGTGGTACCAACTGCTGGATTACTAACTGAGATGAATCAAGCTATGGAGAATGATTGGCAAATACAAAAAGCAAGGAAAAAAAAGACCAGCTCAAAACTTCAGATATTAAAGGATGATCCTCCCTCTGTGATTGCTAGCCCCTCTAGGGGGGTTCTCCCTCCAGAACTAGGAGAGGGAGAGTGAGATCTAGATCTCAACCTTCTCCTCATGGTTAACTTCTTGTGCTGGAATATTAGGGGAATTGCTCATCCTCTTTCAATTAAAAAATTACTTTATTTAAATAGGAAACATAAGTATTGGTGCATTGCAATTTTGGAACCAATAGTTCACAAATATCCTCAGAAACTGATTTGAAAGTTTACTGGTTTTTCTCATTTTTCTAATATCAATAATAAGATTTGGATCTTTTGCAGAAAAAAAAATAAATTGGTCTGTTTTAATTGATAACACCCAATTTGTTCATCTCTCTTTCCTTATGAATGGTAACTCTGGTTTTGTAACTTTTGTATATGCTTGTTGCAACAAGGTTGATAGAGTAGAGCTCTAGTCTGCCCTCCACTTAATCAGTTCTAATATGTCTTCCAGCTGGCTGGTGGGAGGGGATTTCAATTGCATTACATCTTCTGCTGAAAAGACTGATGCAAGAACTCCTAATCTTTCAAGGATCAATTCTTTGTGTGACAATATACAAATGGTGTTGACCTCACTTTTAGTGAAGGCCTTAAGATAACATCCATAGACCAAGCTCAACTTGAGGAATCTTATGATTTTAGATTCTCAAACACATTTAAAAGACCTAAAATGATCATTGTGATCATTATTAGGTTTATAAACCTAATTTGAGTTTATCAAGTTTAAGGTTAATTAAACTTAATTTATGTAAGGTTTAATTGATTAATTAGACTTAATTTATGGTTAAGTCTAATTGGGTTTAAAGGTTAATTAAACCTAAATTGGTAAGGTTTAATTGATTAATTAGACTTAATATGGGTTAAGTCTAATTGGGTTTAAAGGTTAATTAAATCTAATTTAGGTAAGGTTTAATTGATTAATTAGATTTAATTTATGGTTAAGTCTAATTGGGTTTAAAGGTTAATTAAACCTAATTTAGGTAAGGTTTAATTGATTAATTAGACTTAATACGGGTTAAGTCTAATTGGGTTTAAAAGTTAATTAAACCTAATTTAGGTAAGGTTTAATTAATTGATTAAACTTAATTTGGGTTAAGTCTAAATGGGTTAAAATGTTAATTAAACCTAATTTTGGTAAGATTTAATTGATTAATTTGGTCTAATAAGGGTTAAACCTAATTAAGATTTGTTGAGTTAAACCTAATGTAGTTAAGGTCTAACTATGGTTTAATTAGTTCTAAATGTGGTTTAAACCTAATTAGGTGTGTATTGAGTTAAACCTTATGTAGTTAATGTTTAACTAGGTTTCATTAGGATTAAAGTTGGTTTAAACCTAACTAGGTTTGTATTAAGTTAAACCTAATGTAGTTAAGGTTTAACTTGATTTAATTAGGTCTAAAGGTGGCTTAAACCTAATTAGAGTTTTGGGTTCACCTAGATGAAATCTAAGTGCTTTGTTTGATTTGACTTGAATTCAGATCAAGTTTGGGTTTAAATATCTTGCCATATTGACTCTAAGGGGTTGACTCAATGGTCATGAGGATGTGAATTAGATCCTATGTCATTTGGGTCTTAGGATTAGAGTTTGGTTAACTCTAAGTGTCACTAAGGCTAGTAGCCAAGCCAAAAGAAGACTAGGGTGAAGATGTAATTTTTTATTTTTACAAATTTAACCCTAGAAATGAAATGTCATTTTTAAATTTATATATGGTTAAAAATTTGTCATTTCAGAGTTCAAAAATGTCACTCTAAGTTTTCTAACCATTTCTGATTTTAATTTCTGATTTCCTCAATTTTTATAATTATTTTAAAGATAATTATAAATTTTGAAAGAAAAAAAGAAATTGACGTCTAGAGAGTTTTTTGGCCTTGGGAAAAATATGGCAGGTTTCTAAGGATTTATAGATAATTTCCTAAAATTTTTAGAATTTTTTAAAATTATAAATAATTTTAAATAATTAAATTACTCCATAGAGTAATTAATTAATTAAAAATTAAGTATAATTAATTAAATTCTATTTTTTTGTCCAAAATATTCTACTCATTGTCTTGAGGTCAGAGGTATTTTTGTTTTATTTTTGTGATTTTTGTATGTCAAGATATGAATTTTTGAAGATTTGGTCATTTTATGAATTTTCTGAATATCTACTTAAAGGAATTTACGTGTGGCGGCTGACTGAATCATGGGACCCATCTAAAACCACGCGGCATGATTCTATTTGCGTGGGTTTAACACGTGGAAACCAAGTTTTCCGCGGTTTGGATGGTTTTATATGGACGGATCTGTCGTCCAAACAAATCACAGCCGTCCATTTTTAATTCAAAAAAATTGATGGCATCTGTTTATCTTCTCCAAACGGACCTATCCCGCTAGCCGTCCATCTTGTAGGGACAATATCTCACTTGATTCTTCATAAACTTGAGTGAGGTTTCTTCCTAAAGCTTCATCGTGAGAAGGGGAACCCATCCATATGGTAACATATGGGTTTTGAAATATTTTGTTTCACAAATGACCAAAGTCGAGCGAGGTTTATGTCAAAATGTCCATACCTTGGTCTGAGTTGATGAAATCTTGATTTAAATTGTTATAAATCTTCTCCTTGAGATCAGAAAGCTTTGCCCCACCTCAATTTGAGACGAAATTAGGTCTATGTATGAGTTCGGTCGGGAGGTGCCATGGTTTGGGCTTGAGGTAGGTTTGAGCCTATGGGAAGGGCCAATTTCAATTGGATTCTTCCTTTCTGAGGTCAGGGATGGATTCGGAGGTGTTAATTTGGAATTTTGAGGGGGTTTATGTCAAACCCAAAAATGGTCCTGTTTTTGGGCAAAGAAATTGGGAGGATAAAGTGAGCTTCAAGGCATGATTCTATTGGGAATCAATTGCCTAGATGATAGGGAAGAACTTCACTGTTGAATGTTTCCTCTATTAAGCATTGTATCCTCCTCTCCCCTTAAGGAAGCTCACGACAAGCTCCTTTATAGCCATTAATGGTGGCTAAATGGTTCAAGGCTATGCAGGGAAGGTAGATTCTATCCTTAGAATGATCTGAGGATAAGTTCTAAAGGTAATCATCATATGGATAAAACACTATATCAATTATCTTTGGAAATCTTCATTTAGGTTTAAAATTTGAGCTTCAATTTTGGTCATCGTCCATTGGCAAGTTTGGGTGGTGTGAGTGGCAACTTAACTAGTCTGATAGAGCCTTCACCAAGTGAAATTTGTGGGTCATTTGATGATGTTGAGGAAGGGATGACACATACCCTTCCTCATCATCCTTCATTATGTTAAGCTCATGATTACCTTAATCATGGGAAAATGAGGTTGGTACAAGTCTCTTTTTCATTGGAGGGTGATGGAGGTGTAAGATGAGCTTACAACCCTTTCATTCCATCATTCACGAAGAAATTACACATAAGTTCCTCCCTTCATGATTACCCCATAAAGTTTTTTTTTTCTTGTCTTTTATCAAGGATGATGTGTCATGGGTTATAATAGGTCTGNAATTTTTTAAAATTATAAATAATTTTTAATAATTAAATTACTCTAGAGAGTAATTAATTAATTAAAAATTAAGTATAATTAATTAAATTCTAATTTTTTTGTCCAAAATATTCTACTCATTGTCTTGAGGTCAGAGGTATTTTTGTTTTATTTTTGTGATTTTTGTATGTCAAGATATGAATTTTTGAAGATTTGGTTATTTTATGAATTTTATGAATATCCTACCTAAAGGAATTTACGTGTGGCGGCTGACGGAATCATGGGATCCGTCGAAAACCATGTGACATGATTCTATTTGCGTGGGTTTAACACGTGGAAACCACGTGTTCTGCGGTTTGGATGGTTTTATATGGACGGTTCTGTCGTCCAAACAGATCACAGCCATCCATTTTTAATTCAAATAAATGGATGGCATTCGTTTATCTTCTCCAAACGGACCTATCCCGCTAGTCGTCCATCTTGTAGGGACAATATCTCACTTGATTCTTCATGAAATTGAGTGAGGTTTTTTCCTAAAGCTTCATCGTGAGAAGGAGAACCCATCCATACGGTAAAATATGGGTTTTGAAATATTTTGTTCCACAAATGAACAAAGCCGAGCGAGGTTTATGCCAAAATGGCCATACCTTGGTCTGAGTTGATGAAATCTTGATTTAAATTGTTATGAATCTTCTCCTTGAGCTCAGAAAGCTTTGCCCCATCTCAATTTGAGATGAAATTAGGTCTATGTATGAGTCGGTCGGGAGGTGCCATGGTTTGGGCTTGAGGTAGGTTTGAGCCTATGGGAAGGGCCAATTTCAATTGGATTCTTCCTCTCTGAGGTCAGGGATGGATTTGGAGGTGTTAATTTAGAATTTTGAGGGGGTTTATGTCAAACCCAAAAATGGTCTTGTTTTTGGGCAGAGAAATTAGGAGGATACAATGAGCTTCAAGGCATGATTCTATGGGGAATCAATTGCCTAGATGATAGGGAAGAACTTCACTGTTGAATGTTTCCTCTATTAAGCATTGTATCCTCCTCTCCCCTTAAGGAAGCTCACAACAAGCTCCTTTATAGCCATTAATGGTGGCTAAATGGTTCAAGGCTATGCATTCTATCCTTAGAATGATCTGAGGATAAGTTCTAAAGGTAATCATCATATGGATAAAAAACTATATCAATTATCTTTGGAAATCTTCATTTAGGTTTAAAATTTGAGCTTCCATTTTGGCCATCGTCCATTGGAAAGTTTGGGTGGTGTGAGTGGCAACTTAACCAGTTTGATAGAGCCTTCACCAAGTGAAATTTGTGGGTCATTTGATGATGTTGAGGAAGGGATGACACATACCCTTCCTCATCATCTCTCATTATGTTAAGCACATGATTACCTTAATCATGGGAAAATGAGGTTGGTACAAGTCTCTTTGTCATTGGAGGGTGATGGAGGTGTAAGATGAGCTTACTGCCCTTTCATTCCATCATTCATGAAGAAATTACGCATAAGTTCCTCCCTTCATGATTACCCCATAATGTTTTTTTTTTTCTTGTCTTTTATCAAGGATGATGTTTCATGGGTTATAATAGGTCTTATGACCTATTAAATGACCCTTCATGTGTTCAATTTAATTTTGAAAATTGTTTATGGATTTTAGATGTCATGTTTGATGTCATTGAATTTAGGGTTAAATGCTCATAAATTCATTTTTAATTAATTATGTAATTAATCAAAAATGTAGGAAATTATAATATTAACTCATAAATTGGTCAAAATAATTTTGGGTGTTGACCATTTGACCAATTTCACCAATTTGGTTCAAAATTAAATATTTTGACCAAAATTGACCAGGTTTACTATGGTTGACCAGAGTTGACTATGTTGACCATAGTTGACCTGTTTAGGTGTAGAGTTGATCAATATGACTTTTCTAACTTTGTCATGGCTAGGTTAGTCATGAGGTCTTGGGGATATGACTTGGGTTTGACCAGAGTTGACCAAAGTTGACCAAAATGGTCAAATTAACCATATGGTGTTGTCTTGACCATATGGTGGTCATTTAGGTCTATAAATGACCAAAAGGTCAAAGCGGTGACCATGGAGGTCCACTTTGGTCATTTTGACCAATAGTTGGTCAATGGTGCCTGTAGTTGACCAAATGGTCCAGTTTGACCATTTTGGTGTTTTAAAATGATCAAATAATACAATTTGACCATTTTTAGGGTTTGAACTGATTCATTGGTCCAAATTAACCAAAGTTGACCAGTTTGACCAAAATTGACCAGTTTGACCAAAAGTGACTATTTGGGTCAAAGTTGTCCAATTGAATCAATTAAATGTCAATGTTGACTTTATGATCATTATGGTGACCATTAAGTCAAAATTTGACCATATTAGGGTTTGTCACCACTAATCTAATTAGTTAGGGTATTGTCATTATTAAACTCCAAAAGGAGTGCTTTAAGGGTTATTTCAATTTTTAAGGTTTTAATAACCCTATGTATGTCCAAAGAAGTCAATGTTGGTAGACCCTTTATATTAATGATCACAATTAAGTTGAACTCAAATTAGGTTTTGGTTAAATTAGGTTCAATGTGGGTTGAACCTAATGTTTGAGTTAACGAGTTCAAGTTAGGTTAAACTCAAGTTAAGTTTTGGTTAAGTTAGGTTCAATGTGGGTTGAACTTAATGTTAGGGTTAACTTGAGTTCAAGTTAGGTTAAACTCAAGTTAAGTTTTGGTTAAGTTAGGTTCAATCTGGGTTGAACCAAAAGTTTGAGTTAACTTGAGTTCAAGTTAGGTTGAACTCAAATTAGGTTTAGTTAAATTAGGTTCAATGTGGGTTGAACCTAATGTTTGGGTTAACTTGAGTTCAAGTTAGGTTCAATGTGGGTTGAACCTAATGTTTGAATTAACTTGAGCTCAAGTTAGGTTGAACTCAAATTAGGTTTTGGTTAAATTAGGTTAAATTAGATGTGTTTGTCTTGAGTAGATGAAGGTGTAGGAACAAATCCCATGTGATTTGGTTGAGTATCAATTGAGATCTTAGTTATAGAAGTCGTGCGGTTCACGAGCTCTAGCCATTGGGGGTGATCACGGAGAGTCGTCTGATCGCGTATGTATTGGACGGACGGATGAGATTGTGTTGGACGAGCTTTTGGTGCATGAACAACGGTCCAAGTCAGAGTTGATTAGGATAGCAGTGCCAAACGAGAATACACCACGTGGAGGCTTCAATTATGCCGAGGATTGCGTGGCGCCGTGTGGTTTAAATAGAAAAATCAGAATTTATTGAATTAAATTAATATCAGAACTTCAAAAATTCATATCATTTCATAGAAAAATCATAAAAAGAAAATAAAAAACACTATTGTTCAGTGAACAAAGGAGAAAAATGTGGATGAAAAATTAAAAATATTTGTTGACTCAATGATTTTTAATTGATTAAATAGCCTCTGTGGTATTTTAATTTATTATGATTAAATATTGTTCATTTTGGCTTGCAATTTTTAGAGACTGTTCTCATGGCGGAGGGGATGTCCTCTGATTTTTTCAATGTCAGAGAGCATCTCTGTGCTTCTAACATTAATTTTCAAGCTTGGATGACTATGTTGGTTAAATTAATTATATAAATAAAAATATCATTTCAAAAATTCTGAGAAAAATTTTAGTAGGTTTCTTATTGTCAAACAAGCATGGGAAAAATATCATGATGGCCTGCATAGTCTTGTATATTTCTATAATTAATTAAATGTGTATAAATTGTATTAATCTATTTAAATCAAATATTAACCAAAAATTAATGAAATCAATTCCACATTGTGTGTAAAAATCATATTGGTTCACTATAAAAATTTGAAATTTATTTTGATTATGTTTGAGCACTAAAATTGATTTTATACGGAAAATTATATTTTTGTACTAAAATAATTATATTAAATTAAATACACTTGCAAAAATTATGAAAAGTGGTTTTCTGAGTTCCTTAGGATCGGGTGCTCTTAGAAAAAATAAAAATTATTTTTGAGAAAATACTTTATTTTTTAGCCATATTTTAAATTAAAAATATTTAAAAATTCCAAAAATATAAAAGTGTTTCAAAATGTTCCTAATGGTTTCCTGATCACTTGGGACTCATTAAATTATTTTTCACAATTTTCCTAACTTAAATATAAATTTTTAAAGGCCTAAAATGTATTTTTCTTAATTTTCATTAAAATAATTATAATAAATAAATTAAAAAAACATCAAAATATAAAATTTGTTTCTCTGAGTTCTCTGGGCTCAGGGAGGTTTAATAAAAATGTTAAAAATAATTTTTATGACTAAAACTTATTTTCCATTTAATTAAATCACTAAAAAATCAATAAATAATTATAAAATTAAATTAAAATTTAATTTTGAAAATCATGGTATTTTGCCTAAGTGTTTATCTAATTTAAGTAAACCTCTAATATTTTTCCCATAAACAAAAATTTTATCTTGATTGATTAAATAAATTAATGTTGAAAATCTTACTTTCTAAGTTAAGATAATTATTTAAATTAAATAGAAATGTGAAAACCCACATTTCTTCCTCTAATGTTTTAATTGCTCTATGAATAGGGTACTCTAAAATTTTCGAAGTCATTTGAATTATGTTTAATGAGTTATGAAGCGGAGAGTCTCAAGGGCAAGATGGTCGCTTTAGACTTTTGTATCTTAATCAAAATTTAGGGACAACTAAAGGGAAAAATAAGTAATTTTGATTTTAATGAATACTTTTGGATGATTGAAACATAATGGGTGNTTTCTTGATTGATTAAATAAATTAATGTTGAAAATCTTACTTTCTAAGTTAAGATAATTATTTAAATTAAATTGAAATGTGAAAACCCGCATTTTCTCCTCTAATGTTTTAATTGCTCCATGAATAGGGTAATCTAAAATTTTCAAAGTCATTTGAATTATGTTTAATGAGTTATGAAGCGGAGAGTCTCAAGGGCAAGATGGTCGTTTTAGATTTTTGTATCTTAATCAAAATTTAGGGACAACTAAAGGGAAAAATAAGTAATTTTTATTTTAATGAATACTTTTGGATTATTGAAACATAATGGGTAAGAGGTAGAAACCAATTTGCCACCTTTCCATAATAAGAATAAAATTATAATTTTCTAAATTATCAAGATTTGGAGTTAATCAAAATCAAATGATTATGAAGTGATTGGGCTTAAGTTAGGGAGATGATAACCAACTTATTTTTTAGTCCACGATTAATAATAATCTTATCTTTTAATCAGGATGCACATTTCCTAAATTAAAATTCTAACAATTGCCATTTATTTTCCCATTGAAAATTTTAAGGGCTTGGTGGTGATCTAGGCTCGATATTTAAACTTATTTGATGGGATTTAGAAAGTAGCTTGATTAATGGTAAATACCCATAAGCACTAAAAGCCCAACTTTAATGGTGGGTACAAAAATTTTAATGACTTAAGACTTGCCTTAGGGGCATTCACATGGCTAACTCTTAAATGAAATATCAATTGATTAACTGAGTATCCTGCCCTTGGGATGATGAGAATGTCAAAGTTCACTGAGTAGCGGAGTAACCTTTTTAACTTAACCTTGGATGATTAATGAAACAATATGATAAGTTCAAAATGAACTCAACATGTTTCAAGAGATCTTCGAAGCAGTTCATGGTCATTCCCCGAACACTTTGGAATCTCTTGGACATTTTGATGGACAGATTGAATTTGCTATATTTTGTTCTAAAATCATCTACTAAGATCTTTCGAGATTCAATAAGTCATAGTTTGGAGTCTGTTAGATACACCTTCATCTACTCTTGCAATTTAAATTTCTTGAAAAAATATATATAATGTCGCAAAAGCTAATCTTTCAGTGGGAATGTCGAGAAGATGACAGGTACGCTTTTACAGTGTTATTTAATATCTATGATTTTAATGTCTGCAATTTACTTTTTCCACAAAATATTATAATTGTTTGGGTGTGCACTTTAATTTACTTGCAAAAATCAAAACCATTCTAAAAAATTAATCAACATTTTTAAAAACCTAAAACAAATTATTTCAAAGGTAACCATAAATCCTTTGAAATTTTGCTGAACCTAAAATATCATTTTGAATTTACGAGAGTCCCTCGAAGGAGGTCACCCAAAGTTACTAACAAGATCTCCCCAATTTAAATGGGTTTCACAAGTCATTTAAGTTAAGTAAATTCAAAAGAAAATAGTGATACTAGAACGAGGGAACCATGGGATCCTAAGCAGTATCGCTTTAATCAACTTTAACCCCCCTCATAATGATTGAACTTCAACTTGTGATTTAAACCTTTAAACCTTAAACTTTAGAGCTGCTAATTCGCCGAGGAGCCTTGAGCTAACCTTGTGGGCAGCCTTATACAATAACATGAGGATCTACGACAACACATCTTTTCTTAGAATGAAACAACAGGCCATAGAATTTCGAGGTTGTCTGCCTAGGGCGACACAAATCCTCAACTTTTTCTTTAGGATTTTGCATAATCATGTTGTGCAATATAATTCTTAACTTGTTTTAGGATTTCAAGGTTGTCGTTCATCACGACCTAAATCCCCACATCTTCCAAGCTATTTGTGTGACCATCTCGCATAAATGTAGCTCTAATTAATAAAATTGGCAGGATATAACATTTAAATAATTCTCTCCAAAATTGAAGGCGACCCATAAGATAGCTTAGGAAGTCACTGAGGTTCTCCTTAGAATCCATGACATACCCTAATTCTTCTTCCTGTGGATTCCAAAATAAAATGTTCCAAATTTGAATCATTCTCCTTTCACACCTCTTTGTCTGATTTTTTTAAAAGTCCCATCCTCTTGAAATTCTTGAAGACAATATCCTCTGATTTTTATGGAGAGTTTTCTTAGGTGACTTTCGTTATGTAAGATGTAATTAATTATAGGGGTTTGCCCTTATAAGAAACTTTTAAGAACCCAGATTAATATAAACTCTATTTAATTTTTCATATTAAAAAGGGGAACTTGTCGGTCAACATTAAAATTTATTTTTTGCAGATTAAACAGATATCATAAATTCCTTAGTTTATTTAATTGAGTCTTACCAGTAAGTATTGTGTCTACCCTTTAGGATAGATGCATTGCTTGTGGTATTAGGCTTGTTTATTTAAACTACTAAAGATATGAGATTGGTCCAATCTTGTATTTTCAAAATTTAAAATACTTCTTTTTCCAAATTANTTTCCATAATAAGAATAAAATTATAATTTTCTAAATTATCAAGATTTGGAAGTTAATCAAAATCAAATGATTATGAAGTGATTGGGCTTAAGTTAGGGAGATGATAGCCAACTTATTTTTAGTCCACAATTAATAATAATCTTATCTTTTAATCAGGATGCACATTACCTAAATTAAAATTCTAACAATTGCCATTTATTTTCCCATTAAAAATTTTAAGGGCTTGGTGGTGATCCAGGCTCGATATTTAAACTTATTTGATGGGATTTAGAAAGTAGCATGATTAATGGTAAATACCCATAAGCACTAAAAGCCCAACTTTAATGGTGGGTACAAAAATTTTAATGACTTAAGACCTGCCTTAGGGGCATTCATATGCATAACTCTTAAATGAAATATTAATTGATTAACTGAGTATCCTGCCCTTGGGATGATGAGAATGTCATAGTTCACCGAGTAGCAGGGTAACCTTTTTAACTTAACATGGGATGATTAATGAAAGAATATGATAAGTTCAAAATGAACTCAACATGTTTCAAGAGATCTTCTAAGCAGTTCATGGTCATTCCCCGAACACTTTGGAATCTCTTGGACATTTTGATGAGCAGATTGATCTTGTTATATTTTGTTCTAAAATCATCTACTAAGATCTTTCGAGACTCAATAAGTCATAGTTTAGAGTCTGTTAGATACACCTTCATCTACTCTTGTAATTTAAATTTCTTGAAAAATTATATATATGTTGCAAAAGCTAATCTTTCAGCGGGAATGCCGAGAAGATGACAGGTACGCTTTTACAGTGTTATTTAATATCTATGATTTTAATGTCTGCAATTTACTTTTGCCACAAAATATTATAATTGCTTGGGTGTGCACTTTAATTTACTTTCAAAAATCAAAACCATTCTAAAAAATTAATCAACATTTTTAAAAACCTAAAACAAATTATTTCAAAGGTAACCATAAATCCTTTGAAATTTCGCTAAACCTAAAACATCATTTTGAATTTACGAGAGTCCCTCGAAAGAGGTCACCCAAAATTACTAACGAGATCTCCCCAGTTTAAATGGGTTTCACAAGTAATTTAAGTTAAGTAAATTTAAAAGAAAATAATGATACTAGAACGAGGAAACTGTGAGATCCTAAGCAGTGTCGCTTTAATCAACTTTAACCCCCCTCATAATGATTGAACTTCAACTTGTGATTTAAACCTTAAACTTTGAAACTGCTACTTTGCCGAGGATCCTTGAGCTAACCTTGTGGGTAGCCTTATACAATAACATGAGGATCTACGACAACACATCTTTTCTTAGAATGAAACAACATGTCATAGAATTTTGAGGTTGTCTGCCTAGTGCGACACAAATCCTCAACTTTTTTTAGGATTTTGCATAATCATGTTGTGCAATATAATTCTTAACTCATTTTAGGATTTCAAGGATGTCGTTCATCACAACCTAAATCCCTACATCTTCCAGGCTATTTGTGCGACCATCTCCCATAAATGTAGCTCTAATTAATAAAATCGGCAGAATGTAACATTTAAATAATTCTCTCCGAAATTGAAGACAAACCATAAGATAGCTTGGGAAGTCACTGAGGTTCTCCTCAAAATCCATGACATACCCTAATTCTTCTTCCTTTGGATTCCAAAATAAAATGTTCCAAATTTGAATCATTCCCCTTTCACACCTCTTTGTCTGGTTTTTTTAAAAGTCCCATCCTCTTGAAATTCTTGAAGACAATATCCTCTGATTTTTATCGAGAGTTTTCTTAGATGACTTTGGTTATGTAAGATGTAATTAATTATAGGGGCTTGCCCTTATAAGAAACTTTTAAGAACCCAGTTTAATATAAACTCTATTTAATTTTTCATATTAAAAAGGGAAACTTGTCGGTCAACATAAAAATTTATTTTTTGGAGATTAAACAGATATCATAAATTCTTTAGTTTATTTAATTGAGTCTTACCAGTAAGTATTGTGTCTACCCTTTAGGATAGATGCATTGCTTGTGGTATTAGGCTCATTTATTTAAACTACTGAGGATATGAGATTGGTCTAATCTTGAATTTTCAAAATTTAAAATACTTCATTTTCCAAATTATATATATATATATATATATATATATATATATATATATATATATATATATATATATATATATATATATATATATATATATA